>JAHBCN010020970.1:2500-14493 GCA_019359885.1 Listronotus oregonensis | reverse complement strand
TTGTTTATAACTACATTAGAAAAGTGGGAAATTTTTTTAACAATTTTTTGTTCATGAACAGTCTAGCAGCAATAAACAACATGCATGGGAAACAAAGCAACATATTTCTCATACAATTTAACTTAAAATGTCTTTTAAAATAATTTTTTACTTCGTTATATTTATTTCTATTATGGGCCACCCCATATTTTTAACAATAATTTTGTTCTTCAAACCTAATTTTCCAAAAGACTTAAAACCTTAACAGAACAGTCATTATTTTGGGGGCGAGAAGAATTTGTCACCGTATCTATTTTCAATATTTTTACTCCAATAGAAAATATTTAACAAATATAACAATCAATTAACACAAAATGTAACGAATTTCCACTAAATACCATTTTAAAAATGTTTGTAGGTAGGTAGTTTAAAGTAAGTGGACTTGTTACGCCCTCCACTGCGACCACTCAGTCTATTGTGGCTCACACCTTCTATTTCTCCCAATAGGATCAGACTTCTAATGAATCCGATACCAGATTGGGAGGGGTCGCTCCCAGACACAAGCACAATACATGTTCTGGTGTCCCTGTCTCCTGGAGTATGATGAGCAGACGGTTAGATCTTTGTTTGGGAGTCTGTAGGGGTCAATGAAAAATATAATACTTTTTTCAACATATTCTTCTACTATTTTGACATATCATTCCCTTTTTCCCCTCCTCACATATTAAAAATCACTGCCAAAATTCGTAAACAGGGAAAATTTAAAAATGTATTCCTCCTATATTAAAGACCTATATGTTTGGTATAAACAAACAAACAGCCAAAACATTTATAATCAGTATAAAACTGAAAGGAAGCAATATAGACAATTTATATCAAACTACAAAAAGGGTATCAATGATAATTAAATTTCAATTCCAATAATAAAGTCAAAACAGCATGGAATATCTTTAATTCTGAGTCTAACAAAATTAAATCATATGCTAATATATCGCTACGGTTAGAGACTGATGAGATTATAAAAGGGGCCCCCAAATCATTGCAGAACTATTTAGTGAACAATTTAATTTACCCATGACAGTTCGTAATAAAACATCATCAGAACCCTCAGGTAATTTTCCAACTTTGTTTCTTGGACCTGTTGATGTACCAGAGTATTTATTTATTTATTTATTTATTTGTACCTTGGTAATTACACTACATAAGTGTTTTTACACGTCAATTTACATAATATAAGAAATGAATACAATTATTACATGTTAAAAAAAATTAAAATAAAACAATCTACAAAATATATTAATTACTTAAAATTTATACCAAAATAAGAAAGACAGTACAGTTACATCACAATAAAACACAGTCATATACAATCTTTAAAATTTAATAAAACTAAAACAATTTATTTTATAAAAAGCTTTGCAGCCATGAGAGTCCTGAAGTATCATTATCTTTAAGAAAAACTAGTCAGCAATCAAAAATGAAGCCAGTGCCCAGGTATTCTTTAACGGAAAAAAAAGCATTTTTTAAAAGGTATTTTTTTATCGTGCTTTTAAAAGCTTTATCATTTAAACTCCTAATGTGCAACGGAAGTGCATTAAAATACGTTATACAGAAGTAATTGGTGCCACCCCTGGATCTCCCAAGTCTGTGAAAGTTATGGATTAAATCCTGATTGTTACGTGTATTATAACTGTGGACCTGCTGGTTGCTTTGATACAAGTGAATGTTCTGTTTAATAAACATGAGGCACTGAAAGATATATAAACATGGGAAAGTAAGAACCCCTAATTTGATAAAATGTTGTCTACAATCCTCCCGGTAGCCAATATTAGCAATTATGCGAATGCATCTTCTCTGCAATGAAAAAACTTTTGCAGCATGGGATGAATGTCCCCACCCAATCAGAGCATAGGACATCCTTGATGCAAACATTGCATGGTAAGCACAGAGTATGACATCCAAAGACACGCAGCGAGATAGTCCCCTTATTAAAAACAGTGCTCTTGACAATTTTTTGCAAAGATGGTCAACATGTGCCTCCCAAGTCAGTCCTGGGTCGAGTGTAACTCCAAGAAAAACAACTTCTTCACTGGTGTCAAATGGTTTGTGGCTTTGTGACTGTCTTAGTGTGAAGTTTATGTGCTGAGATTTTTGTATGTTAAGGCACAGTTTGTTTGCAAGAAACCATTGCTGAATGTTAGCTTGTGTTTCCACAATTCCCTGGATTTGAGATGGATGATAACTATTAAGTGTAGTGGTGTCATCAGCAAATAAGATCATCTTAAGTAAATCCTGAAAGTTTGGAAGGTCATTTATAAAAATAAGAAACAATACCGGGCCCAGGACAGAGCCCTGGGGCACACCATACTTTATTGATTTCAGACTTGAGTTTTCCCTCCAAACGCAACAAACTGAAATCGTGATGAAAGGTAGGATTTTAACAGATTTGTCATACCATTGCCAATCCTGTAATATGGCAGTTTTTCCAGCAAAATGTCGTGCCGAACACAATCGAAGGCCTTTGTTAGGTCCAAGCAAGAAGCAAAAGTATCAAGGCCATTCTCAAAACCTCTCTGAATGTGCTCGACAAGACAGTTTATTGCCAGTGATGTGGATTTTTTATTTCTAAAGCCAAACTGCCCTTGGAAAAACAATGCATTATTTTCAAAGTGATCAGTCAACTGAATTTTAATTGCCATTTCAAAAATTTTAGATAATATAGGTAACAGTGAGATAGGCCTATAATTTGAACAATCATCCACTGAACCCTTTTGTTTATAAATAGGAATAACTTTTGCGGTCTTTAGTATGTCTGGAAAGATTTCATGCGTTATAGCTAAGTTTATTAATTTAGTAAGAGGGACTATCAATAAATTTTTAATCGTTTTTAGTAATTTCACACTCACTCCAAAATGATCTTTACTTTTTTTGTTTTTTAAATTACTAATCAGTTTGCGAGTTTCATTAAAGGTAATGTGCCTAATCTTAAGTTCAGGACATTCTATACTTTTATTTAGATAGTCGCGGAAATTTTTATTGCAGTCTGGCAGCTGATCAATGACATTCTCAGCTATAGAACAAAAATATTTACCAAACTGCTCAGCGTCAAGAGTATCGGAATAGCTGTGTCTACAAGCATGATTTTTGTTTACAATTTGCCACATAGCAGCCTGTTTGTTTACTGCCGTATTTATGAAGTTGTCATGAGCAGATTTTTTCGCTTTTCGAATTTCATTTCGATATTTTGCCCTCATTACTCTTACCAAGGTATTGGGCATTAGGGTTGGGTTAACTTTGTTTAAATCTGTAGCAAAGTGCAGTTTATCGCGCATTTCCCGTAGATGATCATTAAACCATATAATATGTCTTTTTTTATTATTATAGTCAATTTTTTTGCTTTTAATGGAAAACATTTTTCTATTGCTCCCTTTATAATATCAGTTAACTTGGTAAATTTATCATTTATATTAAAAAGACTATCGGAGATAAAGTCCCACGATTCCTCTTCTATACAGTTATAGAAGTTAAATAGTCCCAGTTGGGTTATTGGTCTATAGTGAATATGAGTTTTTTTTGGAATTTCTGACAGACCTGTAAAAGTACACTTAATTGCATCATGATCAGATAGGTGATTAAGTGGAAGCTTAGTGGTAATTAGTGTTTGTTCAGTTTTATTAGAGAAAACGTTATCGAGACAATTTTCTTTCCTTGTTGCAAAACTCACAAATTTATGAAGGTTAAAAGACAAAAATATGTTACATATTTCATGTGCTTTTGCATTGCTTGTATGGAAATGCGCATTAAAATCACCAGTTATAATTATATGTTTTGAATGATCTAACTTGTTTAAAATATTTATAAGACCCTCTGTAAACAAATCAAAATCTCCATTTGGAGATCGGTAAATTGTAACAATCTGAAGATTAAGCTGTCTCACCAAGATACCAGTCACTTCAATGTGCTGTTCAATCGACATTGGCTCTAGATTGAGTGAGGTGCTTACCAGACTATTTCTAAGGTATATACCCACACCTCCGCGCTGTTTCACAGACCTACAAAAACCAGAAGCAGCACCAAAACCATCCAGATTAACAACCTCAAATTCAGGTTGAGACAACCAATGTTCATTTACACAGAAGCAGTCAATTGACTTTTCTGTTAATAAAATTTCGAATTCTTCGATCTTATCGCGAATACCTTGAGCATTAGCATGCAGTAAGAAAAACTTACCATCCTTATTTAAATTGATAGTGCCATTTGGCTTATCCACGACTCTCATGTTGGCTTCAGCTTGTTTTGTCACTGGTATGTTTTTATTTTTAATATTGCCTATGGTAGTTTCCCCATCTGGTAAAAGATCTTCCAGGGAACCTCTGGTGGTTTCTTGGAGGTGAATTTTGCTGTCCCATGTGGCCCCGAAAAAATTTAAACTTTTTTATAATAATTCCTTTTGGCCAGTTTGAGACATTAAGTAGCTGTTGTTCTAAGGAAGGATCGGCATCTATTTTAAAGCTGACGTAATCTCCAGACCTCACAGACTGTTGTTCCAACTTAAAGGTATGTGAGGCACCAAATGTCTTCTGCAGATATTCCAGCAACTTTTCTGATGTTACATCGGGCGAGAGCTTGCTAACAAAAACAGACAATTTTGTGACGTTGGTTGCCGCTGAAATAATCCCTTGGGTGTCGTTTGCTATACTAGTGACCTTTTTCCCTTTTTGTGGAATTGTTTCTTCCAGTAAATCAGTTGACGCCGCTGCTTTTTGGGAATTAAATAACTTGGAGACTGTGTTCTTCATAGAGTTCATTTCAGATTCCAAAGCATTGCATCTACGCTTTAGGTCTTCATATGATTTGGCTAATTTTGTTATATCACTTGCCTCCCTTTATTATTACTTTTATTGGTTTTCTGTGCTAGTTGGTTGCTATTGTTGACAGTGTAGAGGTGTATCATCTCTTTATTGGTGTCAATTACGTTCTCAAAGCTCGTTTTTAGTTTATCAATTTTTGAAGCCATATCCATAGTATTAGATTTGAGATCATTTATTGTATTGATTGATATATCCACATATTGACAGATTTTATCTACTTTGTCCGTTTTGGGGCATGTTGTTTCTAGAACTTCACATTTGCGTCTTATGTCTTCAACTGATTCGACCATCTTTTTTATTTCATCTTTTCCCTTTTTATCGCTATTTTTGTCTACTGTTTGATTATTTTTATTAGCGTAAAGCTTAATCATCTCTTTATTAGTCTCGATTAGGTCTTGGAAGCTTATTTTCAGTTCATCTACTTTTTTGACAATGGCTGAATTCTCAACTCTTAAGCTGTTTATCGAGATATTTGTAGAGTCTATGTGCTTCCAGACTTTCTCCATTTTATCATATTTCGGATATGTCAGCTTGATACTATCGAAACCATTTTGAATTGCTTTAATTAAAATATCCCTTAGCTTCGCAGCTTCACCAATTTCCAAGCGTCGTAGGCTCTGTCCACATTTCTAGCTTTTAAACATTTTTTGCACAAATAGGCTAGACAAGGTGATCTTTTTAACTGTAACACCCTTTTGTTCAGAAGCTGTTAGTAATGAACATGTCAGACAAAGCAAATCCCGCAGCTGTCACATTTAGCATGTGAATAGGTTTCATTTTCTTCATTACTGCATTTCGAGCAGGCGACCATATTTAATAATTTACGCCCGTACTAACATCCAAGATTCAAATAAGAATGAAAGCAGATAAGGAAGGTTCGCAAAGAATTTTAAAGATAACACGTGGGTTTTTTTGTGTAAAATAAATCAGTATGGCTATTTTAAAACTGCAAATGTTTTTTTTAAGTTACGTGAAACTCGGGGTTTGATAAATTTGAAAATGTGATAGTTACGTTGGGGATTTTATTATAAACAATTTGATACACAGCACTTTTAATAAAACGGTTTTAGACACACAAAAAACATAAAATTTTGAGGAGCCAAATACAATAGATGTTACACTTTTGATACACAAACTACTTTATAAATATTAATAAAATCATATCTTGCAGAAAGAAAGCAATCAGTATGTGTTACAAGTAATGGGAAGCAGTGGTTCTCTGGGACTACGGAGGTAAAGCAGGGTGTTCCTCAAGGCTCAATACTGGGCCCAATTTTGTTCCTGCTTTATGTGAACAGTCTTTCTGGGGTGTTTACCTCGGGTCATGTGTGTCAGTATGCTGATGATACATTGGTTGTATTTACGAGCGGGTGCTTGGGGACCCTATCTGGGGCGTGTTCGGTGCAGCAGAGCAGATGAAATTGGTGCCAACAAAATTATTTAAGATTAAACGCAGATAAGACTGGACTAATAACATTTGAAAAGTCGTTAACACGAAGTCATTCCCTTTATGCTAAGATGAATGGTAAATCCATCCCAGAAGTCAACAACATTAAATTTCTAGGAGTTATAATTGATTCAAACTTAAGTTGGAAAGACCATATTCACTCCCTGCAATCTAAATTGAACAGTATGTGTGCATTGATATGAAGATTGAGAGATTCACTTTTTGTAGACAGTATTCGTAGTTTCTATTTTGCTTGTGTTCAGTCCCTTATAAGTTATGGGATTCTGTTCTGGGGATCTTCCATACATCCGATCAATATCTTTAAAACTCAAAAGCGTATTATCAGATGCATACTTAAAATTCATCCTCGATCCTCTTGTAAACCGCATTTTAATAGTCTAGGTTTTTTACCTGTTCCTATTCTTTATTTCTTAGCCTTAGTAATGTTTGTTAAAAAAAATCCGCATTTATTCAGTGTAAACTCTGATTTTTACTCCAACTCCATGACAATTGTTACTAGAGGCAGGGGTGGTCTTAGTATTCCTTCTCACAACTGAACATTTTTTGAGAGGGGACCTTATTATCGTGTAGTGAAGGCTTATAAATCTTTGCCATCTAACTTGAGTGAAATAGAGAACAAGGATAAATTTCGAAAGGCTGTGATGCAGTTTTTGCAGAGTAAATGTTTCTACTCTTTCAACTTTGATTATTAATTAAATTGTTTTTATGTACATGTAAGAGTGTTTCATCTTGATTGTTATTGTGCACACAGATTTAATTGGTTTTAATTAATTGTATTTATACTTTTTATGATTTTAATATGTTAGGTAATTGTATGTATTTTAAATATATTGTTTGACGTTTCTTTGTCATTGTAAATGATTTTGTTGGAAATAAAGGATATTATTATTATTATTATTGTTACAGGAACCAGATGTTCTTTCTGAGGCCGCATCTCCGGCCTTACTCTATGAAAATGGTCCTATCCGCTTTTTGTTTAAAGCCAGGGAACCATTTTCCCTATAAAGGCGGTTCTGTCCGCCTTCTGTTTGGATTCAGGGATCCCTTTCTAAGCACCTGTTTATTCGGGATGGATAAGCCCTTCCCCGTGAGACAGGTGCCGGTGACTTCAGGGGCCCCTTTTGAAACGGATTCACCCGTTTCAGACGGCGCACCTTTGTCTGCTTGTGACCTTGAGTAACACCTCTCGAAACGGATTTATCCGTTTCGGTCAGCGCACCTTTTTCACTTTTTTCAATGAAAGCGGTCCTGTCCGCTTTCTGTTTGGAAACTAGGAAGTAATAGTCCACCACGGCAGAGCCCGCATTACTGCAGTAAGGCTAGATACTCTGAGAGGTCGCCCTGTAGTCAGAGGTACCGTTGAAGACACCTGTTTAAGGCACAGGATGTCATTCACTCATTAGCACGGTACACGGTAATGCTAACACCTTGAGTTAAGGCTTGTGTTCATCTTAGCTTTGGATCCCCATCAAGGGATTCTTTTTAAAATTTTCTCATAAAATAAATGGTATGAATGAAATCCTGGTCTTGTATTATGCCTGTATATTAAATACTAAGACAATTATGATCTCAGAAACTCAGGTTCAATCAGATAATAATAAAAATACCCTTTCGAGACGGAATATTTTGAAAACTAATCTTCCACTGCCTCAATTTTTATTGAGCATATTTGAAAATTTTCAAACTATGAAAAAATATAGACCGATCTATACACTAGAAATCTTCACAATAATATCCTAAATATTGACGTCCACCCAGATATTGGATCAGACCACCTGTCAATGGAAATTACATTTAGTACAACGTGACTCCAACAAAAGACCATATAAAAGTGCAACTTAGAAGCTGTCAATAAGGTCATGACGAGGTTTATAGAAGAGCCAGAACAGAAACGATACAGCCCTTTACAAATAACCAAATTTAATCAAAAATTAACCCAAACCATACTAGAAAATTCACCCACCCAAAAATCGATACTACTCCCACACTCTGCCACCATTTATCATAAGGCTTATCAAAACTAAGAGACGTATGTATAAGGAATATAAAGTAATCCTACACCTAAACATAAGAGAGAAAAATAAATGATTACAACAAAAATATTCAAAAACCTCATACATCAGTATAGAACACAAACATGGCTGGATGCTTGCAAAATATCGAGCAACAACAAGGGACGTAACTACTGGCAAGAAATAAAAAAACTAACAAAATACAAAACCAGAGCAAGCATCCCAACAATCAGTCAGAATGGAATAGAATATTCAGAAGATAAAGAAAAGGTTAAAGTCATGGCACAACATTTTAGTGAAGCATTCAAGAAAAACATACCCTGAATATGATGTAGACAATTACAACACCATAAATAATTGGTACAACGAGTATTTTAACCAGCCTAACAATCACATCAAGAACACTAGATATGAAATTACAGAGGAAGACTACATGGACATAATAACTGGGAAAAACCAATTTTTCCGGGACATGACAATATCACTAAAAAATTTATCCGCCATTTAAAACCTCCGTATACATAGGCATATTGCCAAAATGTAAATACTGCTTAAACAAGCATTACTTTTCCATTGAATGGAAGACAGGAAAAATTTGATAACACTACCAAAACCTAACACAGACCACACAAAACCTATAAACTACCGTCCAATAACTATGTCTGTACTAGGAAAATCTTGAAATCTTTATTAAGATTAACACAGAAAAAGCTTTTTGGATCAAAAAATTCCACTATACCAATTTCGATTCAAAGAAAAATGCTCAACACAACACCCCAGCAATATTTCTAGATATCAACAAATCTTTCGATAGTGTGTGGCACAAGGGTCTTTTTTGTAAGTTACACCAACAAAAATGTCCTCGTAAACTAATTTTTATTATTAAAGATTTTTTAAAAAGGAAAAATACGAATCAAAATTAATAATTCCTTTTCAAATAGCTTCACACCAGAACAGGGACTCAAGGTCAATTATCGCCATTATTATATAATATATACTGCTATGATATATACAGCACAAATCAAGGATTAATCTACATACATACATACGACAATTGATGATACAGCACTGATAACACATGCTAAGTCCTTATCACATACTATTAAAAATCTGCAATATTTAATGAAAAAAACCCTAACATGTGGTTTTACCAATGGAGATTACATTCTAACCCTGTAAAATGCAGTTTATTATCTTTCACCACAATATTAAAGAAAATTTCCCCCTACAATCGAGATAGCCAATCGGGAAATAAAGCCAAAAGGCCAGTGAAATACCTGGGATTAATAATTGATAAAAAACCAAACTTTAATCAACACACATCCACTATCAAACAGAAGACAAAACCGGGGCCAAACTTTTCCCAGAACTTTGACATACAAGGATCAATAAGCAAAACAACTGCCAGCCGAATATACAAATTCATATGCAGACCTCTCCTTGAATATGGTCATACAATGTTTCTTAATATAAGAAAAACAGCTTTAAAAAAACCTTGAAGTTGCTGAAACTACACCCCTTCGTTTATAACAAAAGCGACATCCAAGGAACCCTTTACATAATCCATCAAAAACCCGCTACTGTACCCCTACTACCCAGGGTCCAAACAATTTCCAGCAGACTAATACAATTATCAAAGAAAATTGCCTTGAAGCCAAAAAACATTTTTCCCTACCCAGCCATTATGTATCCCAAAAAACTGACTAAAGCAACAGAATCCACCATTTACATTTCCCAAATACTTTCAATTATAGAACATTTACAAGAAATGAACAATCAGTGAGCATGACGTGTTTTTTTTTTTTAAATTTTCCCTACTGTTACCATAACATTAATTAAACGAAATTAAATTAAAAAAACTGGGCAGCAGGACCTAGGTCAATAGCCCATTGGCATAGTATAGTTTATTGTATTGGCCAATAAAAACTTAATAAATAAATAAAAAATATAGACCGAAACTATTTTTCCATTTAAAAAATTGACGACTTTTGTGATTACTTGTTGGTAGTTGACACCACGAAAAAAAATTTCCCGGTCATAAAAAAATTTTGAGCTATATTTTAGTGGAAAAACATGTGTTTTAACCTAATTTTCTTCCAATTTAACATTGTTTTTGCGGAAAAATTATACGTGATATTTGCCGATACCATCCTAAATGCCTCATGTCATTAATGGACGCCCCCCGTGCTAAACTATTATTTTGGTACCAACTCATCTGTTAAAAAGGACGTCTATTTTATTACTTAGGAACTGGGTATAAAAATGGAAACAAAACTTGGGGCATTAAACAGTGTGCTGATTTGTCACAGTATATCAACTTTAAATTTTTTTGATGAAAATTTTTTTTGAAAGAGTATTTAAAATGTAATAATGGTCAAAATGAGGGAAATTAAAAAGTGCGTTATTTGGATCTATACTTACTAGTGTTGGACTATTAAAGATAAAAACTTGTGAGAATAAAAAATTCTTTTAAAATGAATCCGTTTGAATTTTTTTTTCCATGTATTAGTTTTCTGTGTTTATTTTTAATTTTTATATATTATACAAACTAAGTTGTTTATTTATTTCAAATATTTTCAAAAGAGTCTTAAAAGAACAACATTTTGGTTACAATAATATTGAAACTAATGCATGACCAAACAAAAAGCTTGACTACAGAGCCTTATCTCTTACTTTTTGTTAATGTCATTTTTTTTTTTTGATAACAAGCTGTTGTATTTCCATTAAGTAATGAAGTGCTTCTTTAAGACTTCAGTTTACCTTGAGAACTACCTTAATTGGTACAATTATATTATACTCACTTTCTTCTTTTTACGGAAGCTATCTCCTCCTAGTGCTTTGGCTTTGAATGTTCATAGACTGTCCCATGATAAAAAGTTAATACTGACTATTGTATACTTATAAATTTCACTAAACGGTTTTTGACTCTTTTTGTTATGGTCAATTGATTTTGTGCACCCTGTTAGTGCACATATCTATACTCCTGGGACCTTGCCGAAGCGGCTGTTCTTGTGCTGTGTGGTAAGTAACCCAAAGAATATTTTGCCAAAGTGGCAGTTTTTTTCCTGGGAGTCGTCTAAATTAACTGCTGCAGCTTTCTGTTGTGTGCCTAATCTTCCATTTTCTTATACTAATCCTCCCACTAGTCTTTCTCTAAAAAAAACTGCAACCCGAGACTGATTGGCTGAGATCTCTGGGGCTCATTTTCGGTTGCCCAAATAATGTCATCTTTTGTGGCAATGCTTCACATACGCATAGGATGTGGTAGGTTGTTTCTTCCCTCATCGCACATTCTGCAACCTCTAGTTCCCAATGTATGAGCTCATCTTGTGGTGTGTTCTCTTAGTTATCGTGTTCTGTTAGCAGCCCTGCTGCGGGTTTGGGTAAGTGTTTTCCCACCTTGTCTAAGCGTTCTTCCTGCCTGGGGTGAGCCCGCTATTTTTCCATGTTTTATTCTACCGATGCTGGACCAGTATTCCTCGTGTTTGTTTCGAATCCATACCTTAATTTGCGCTCGTGCTGTGGTTATAGTCACTTCAGGGGCAGGTTCGGTTCAAAGTATTTAGTGGATGATCCCCGTCTTGCTAGCTCATCCGTTTTTTCGTTGCTCTCTTATTTCCTGAATGTCCTGGGTGGAACAGATAGAGTTATTCTGTTGCATTC
>JAHBCN010020969.1:0-14623 GCA_019359885.1 Listronotus oregonensis | reverse complement strand
CAGAAAAAGTCTGATCCAACAAAAATTGTTCAGAATGATTCAAGGAATGTGAAATTTTTTTTCAAAATTTTTTGGGATACTTTTTGGACCTTGGAAAAACCCCGGGAAAAAAAAATTTTGAGACTTATGCAAAAATTTTGAAGAAATTTACTCATATTTCTAAATGGCATTAAATACTTTTTATGCAAAAAATCTTGCTCTGTAGAAGCGACCATTTTTCACATAACGGTATTTATAATGAATAATTGACCAATGTTTTACCAAAAAAGGGTTATTTGGAAAAAATATATATTTAGCAAGTCTTTGGGATTTTTATCTAATAAATGCTAAAGACCATGTCTACCGAAATCTAGAAAAAAGTTATACAAGCCCCGAAAATGTTTCAAAAATTTGAAAAAGATTATTCGTATTCCTTAAATGATTCGAATTATTTTTATTTAATAAATTTTTTTTTCTGCACGTTTATAAGTAAAGTTTTTTTGCATGAAAAATTTCTCAAAATTACCCCATTTGTGGGAATAACAAAATGTTGTCCCTTATTTTCACCCAGACAGCCTTATGGAGTTTTTAAGAGGAAGGTTTGAAGGAAAAATTTTCGGATAATAAACCCAAATCAAAATACAAACAGGATCGATGGGCAAATCCACGACGTGCATTTAAAAAATAATATACGGTTGAACTATAAAGCTGTAGAAAATTTGGGGGGACACTGACGCTTCACCCCACTGTGCGGCGCATCAGCTACTATATCGACTATATCGATCGTATTAACTTTTCAAAGTCCAGTTTTTGAAATCTGCCCTTGGGAGAATATAAATTTAAATTGAGTTCATTTTTGCAATTCACACAAAATCCCATTTCGATGGCGTGAATCATTTAAAAAGCTATGAAACTCGTTTTAAATGGATTTTAATAATTCAAACCCGATTTACAATGCAATTTATTAAAATTATAGTTTTATATTTTTACTAAGCTTTATTTATTTATACGTTTAGTTGGATTACTGTTGTTACGTTAAAAGAGAACGTAAATTGTGACAAAAATTTGAACTTCATCAATAAAAAAAGAGTTTCGTTATTCGTGTTTTTGAGTTTAATGTTATATAGATTTTTTTGGATTAAAACACTGACTATCTTTAAAAAGATCTTTCAAAGAGCTTTTAAAATACTACTACATTTAATTTATCTATCCTTAATAGTTTCGGAAATACGGGTATCGACATAAATTTGACGGTAAAATAGCGGTGCACCACCCTGTATACTGTATCAGCAATAAAAGTTTTTTTAAAAAGCTTAAACAAAAAGAAGTGCAAAAGTAAAAGTAAAAAAAAAATAAAATAAAAATAGGGAGGCAGGATTGGGGCATACAGGTGAAATGCAAGGCAATTTTGTTTTCCCCCGGACCCCCCAAAAAAACGAGCATATCACAAACTCAATATTTAGATGAGCAGTGACACAATGCCAAAACGGATAAATCCCCCGGGCCCCTACAAAACCCAGTTTCCCCTCGGTAGTGAGCGATCTCCGGCGTCTCAAATTTTGGGGTTTGGTACCCCGATGGATCCAAGATGACAATGGAGCCGGCGAGGAATAATGGGACCCCGGTTTAATCTTATGCTTCCCGGGGAAATATGCCACTGTTTTCCAGGCAAATATATGCCATTGAATTTGTCTGCGAGAAACTTGAGGAGGAGATATAAGGGCAGGGACATTACTATTTTCTGGTAGTAAGGGGCCATAAAAGTTTTATTCAACAAGTAACTCAAGGTTGGTTTGGAACTGTCTGAGCCCTCCAAACCTGGCTAACCACAACAAAGTTAACTTTCCGGGTGCCAGGACAGGGGGAATACAGGGAAAAAAAATGCAGACCCCTGGCCCAAAAGGGGGCCCGAGCTGTTTGGGGGTCCGGAACCTTTTTGGAAACCAAAACCCGGGGTTTTACATGACTCGGGGGGATTCAAACACAACATCAGTCATACTGAAACCACATTCCAAGGCAAAATCACACTAAATCAATGTTGAAATCACCATCAAAGTTTGAAATGAACTACTAAAAAAAAATAGGAATCAGATTAGAATAGTGACAGGATTAAAACCCGGGGACACTGCACCCTAAAAAAATTTGACACTATGGGCATCTATAGAGAAAACCCATTTGCAGACAGTGACGAAGGGAAGAGACACCCTCTCACATCATATATGAGTGCCCTGAAATTACATACTGGAAAACAAATCAAAACCCTGGTGGACACTAACCACCAGGAGGCTGGAGCCAAAAAAGAACAGAAAAAGGGGTACTAACCGCTAAGGTGTAAACCTTTTTTAACTGAAACAAATACACAAGAGATACAACAACCTGTAGGTGGTGTTTAAGGACAAAATCTCAACTTGTGTTTTAGATTATCAATCAATCAATCAAAAAATAAGTAGTAATAAAGAAAAAATCATCGGAAAAAAATTTATAACCCAACCCCCTTTTTTTTTTAAAGGAACAGCCGAAAATTATAGTCAAAAAAAAGACACTAGATTTTTTTGAAATATTGATTTTTTATGCTATTTATTTAAATTTTATTACTTTAAAAAACAGTAGACATGAAAAAAGCTAATATCCTTAATATGTTGACATTGTACCGAAAAGGGTTAACATACAGATAGTAAAAGAAATAAAAAAAAAGAGAAAAACTATAGAAACTTTAAAACAACGGGTTTTTTAAAATGTTATTTAAATATTTTTTATTTAAAGAGCGTTATGAATGCGACATTTTGTTTAAAAATTTAAAACTCTATTACTATATTTAAAGGAACATCAAAAGGATATCGAAGATGTTTGACGGTGTATGTCCAGATATCAATCCGCATTTAAATATTTTTTTAAAAGGATAGCCGGTTTTTTTTTTAAAAAAAACCCTCCACCCCAATGACCTTTTTGATGAACAGGTTGTACCATGGGGAAATTTTTAAAGTTCCAATGTCTTTCACATGTCCGAAAATCCCCCCCAAATTGTTATTTGACATTCATCTAACCAAATATTTTTTTTTTGAAAAAAACCCCTCTTTTTAAGTTTATTTTATTCTGGGAAAAAAATTAAAAAAAAAAATTTTTGGGCTTTTCCAGAAAAAAATTTTTTTAAAATTTTTAATTTTTTTTTAAAATTTTAGGAACTAGTTGTCTAATAAAGAAAAAAAAACATAAAAGACATAAAAATTTAAATTTTTTTAATTAAAATCTATAAAAATAAATTTCATTAAAAAATAATTATTTTATTATAGTACTTAAAACAAATAATTTTATAAAAATTCCTTTTAATGTTTTTCGTTTTTTTTACTATTATTGGAGAGCAGCTAGTTCCCCATAATAATCTCTAAAAAAAGTAAAATTTTTTTAAAATAATATATAAAAATCTTTATTCGGGGGAAAAGCCAAATAATTTTTTTTTTTAAAAAACCATCTTATCATAAAACCGTAAAAAAAATTAATTTCTTACATCATCAACATCAGGGTGCAAATTTGGGTAATATTAAAAACGAAAGGAAAATATTTATTGGCGTCAAAATTTTTTGCAGCTTAGATTTTAAAATTCAATTTTAGTTTTTTTTTTTCTGATGGGGGTTGATTTTTTTTCCAAAATTTTAAAAGGTTTTTAAGAATAACATTAGGTGTGTGTTAAATCGATAAGACAGAAGTGAAAACTTCACAAGTCAAATTCCTTATTATAATATATTTATTTATAATCTAACTTTCGAAATTCAAATTCAAGACGAAAAAAAAATCGATCCAAAAAAATCAAATACATCTTGCTTTTGGGTTTAAATTTTTGTATCGGGGTTTTTTCCACTGCATCATAAGCGTTGCAAGCCGATTTGAAGGTTTAGTCTCATTCAGTACCCAAAAAAAAGGTAAACGCGTTTCATTCCAAGAATTAGTTTTTTTTAACTTACGTTTGAATTTTTAAATTAATCGAAAAAAAAATTTGTCATATTGTTATATTTATAATTTAATATGGTATTTTTTTTAAATTTAAAATTCAGAATATTCTATTTAAAAAAATGAGAATAGATCCGCTATTTTTTTTCCCTGATTCCGTAAATTGTAAAAAAAGGGGGTTTTTTTAATAATGATTACTAATAAAATTTTGAAAAAAATATTTTTCTGTATCTCTTTTAAGTAAGATGATATCGGGTCATTACGAAATGGACAATTTTTTGTTTTTTCCCCCTATCTCTTAAGAGAGGAAAAATTAACAAATTTTGATCTAAATATTTTAAGTTTGACTCGAAAAGAGCAATAACGTCTTTATTTTTTTTGAATAGCACAAGAATTACGAATATATCCTATACTTTTAAAGTGGGACACTTTGCATATTAGTAGATCTTTATTTTCTTTGTCTTTATATTTAGTATATTCCTAAAATGTTGTTTCAATACACTTAATGTTTAATACCAGATGGTCTTATATACAAAGGTATACAATCCAGAAATTAATAATAGTTTAAATTATGGAGCCAAGAGGCAAGTTTGCAAACAGTTTCGCGAATTTATGGCGAAGGTAAACACCCAAGTCGTACTGCGGAGCAATTATTTTAATGTAACACATGCAGCAATGATAAAACAGAAGCCGTGAAATTTGGAATTATCGTTGAATTATGAAATTGATATGATATATTTGTTGTTGGTTTCTTGTAGTAAATAGTAGAGTTTTTTAACAAAAAAAAACAAATAAGCTCATCAATTCAACACGCATTGAAACCCCTAAAGGACTTCCAAACAAATATAAAAATTTTATGGTTTTATGTATGTTTGGGTTTGTTTTTGTATGACCTATGTAAGTATATCCCCACGTTTTTTGGGAAATTAATTTAATTGAAAACATTTTTTTATTGACTTACTTCCGGTGTTATTTAAATTACCGCGTCAGAATTGTCCTGCGCACATTTTTTTCGTTTGTTTATATTTTGTTATGGTTTGGTTTATTTTGACAGTCTTTAAAAATATTGGGAATGTCTTCTTTATCAAGTTTTGGTGTGTTATTATTAGTTCTGTAGTTTTGGGAAGCCCGATACAAATAAAAAAGAACAAAAAGAAAAAAAAAATAATATTTTTTAAATAACAGGGAGAAATTTTATTATTCGAACGTTAAAACTTCATCTTCCAGAATAGTATTAAAAATTGCTGCTTTAATATCAACAGCATTGCCTTTGACCACAGCTCATTTTCTAGATATTGGTCCATAATAACAATAAATACGAATGGGGGAAGTCCAGGGGTTCTTAAAGTCTTTGCTCGACGTAATCAATTTAGGAGATGGCAGCCGGTGCGGTATTCAAATGATAATAATAATAATAGTAATCGACTACATTTTAATTTTATAGCTATTTTTTATCAAGGGCGTTTTGGGACTATAATGCCCCGAAGGTCGAAATAGCCCAGGGCCTCTGGCCCGAGGGCTGTTCGACCTGATGGGTTTGTCCGAAAACCCCTTTTTCTCTGCTTTATGTATTACCAAAAAGAGTTTTTCAATGACTAATTACATTATTTATTCGCAATATAAAAAATAAGTTACACCTGTACCTGTATACGTAAGTAGATAATGACTGGTGTTAAGTTTGACTTTGATGTTTCTGTAGGTCAGTTGGCATTTTTTATTTAAGATTTGCTCAAAATGGAAGAAATTCCAAAAATATAAGAGAAAAAAGGCCCTAAAAAAGACCCAAAATCTTTTGCCAGTTAAATCAAGGCAACAGTATGATCGGGGGATGGCATTTTGGGGTTTGGAAGGGAAGCAATTTTCAAAAACCGAAAACGTTTTTAAAGGCATATTTCCAGGAATGGAAGTTATTGATTTTATTTTAATACATATGTTTAACAAACTTTATTATTTTTAGTCGGAAAAATACAGTCCGAACCCCTCTGGACCAAGTATTCCCCCCCAAAGGCTACGTTGATGGTCTATGAAAAAAAGAATTTCGCAATACCATCGTATCATATCTTTTTTAAAAGTTAAGTCGAAAGGATACGTCGAAAAGTCTAAAGTTTTGGGGAGAACAAATATTAAAATTTATTAAGAAGGCTCCTGATGATATCTACTTGGACACAAAGTCATATTGGAAAGGGGGTTTTTTGGAGGTTTAAGACGAGATGAGTTGGTAAAATCCCCATTGATGACAGAAGATGAGGAAAGTCTTGGTTATAAGGTATAAATAAAACTTCATTTTAAAAAAATTTTTACTATCATTGAAGAAGATTTAGGCGCTTTAAATTTAAAAAAAAGTACACAACATTAACCCCATAAAAAGGAGCGAATATTACCTATAGAAAAGGGGTCTTTTAAAAAAACCCCTTGGAAAAAAAACCCCATGGAAGGCCCCCAAATTGATGCAAAATTTTTAAAAGGGGAAATGCAGAAGCTTACCCGGGCCCCACGTTTGCGTCGCACATCGTCAACTTTACTTGTTGAGGCAGGTGCTTCTTTTGAAACCTAAAAAAAAGGGGAAATGGAAAAGCTCTTTAGTATAAGGATATATAGAAAAAGTATTTCATCCAAAAACAAAGTACCAAAAAATGATTCCCAATTTATTTAAATTTCCCGGGGGTTAATTCCGTATCGACTATTGAAAATTTTTAATGGACTGTTCTTCTATACAAAATAGCGTTAGTGCTCCCCCCGGTTTACCATAAAAAAAAACACCGACCATTCTATAGGGGATCAGCTATTTTTCCCGGGGGACATTTCAAAATTGTAATTTTTATTTTGGAAATAAATTTAAATTTTTTTAGTATTTTTTAAAAAAAAAAAAATTTTTTTTTGTTAAATTGATCTTTATTTGAGAGAAAAAAATTTGGGAAAAAGCAATAAAATTTCCATATTAGCGTTTGGGGTTTTTAAAGGGGGCGGGCATTATCATAATGCCCGTTTAAAAATCCCTAGGGGATAGCAGGTTTTTGCTATCATAAATTTCCCCGTTTCTAAGGTATTATAGATCAATAATAGATAGGTAAAACATAAAATAATTACATTACAGAATAAGAGAATTGGTAGGATAAAGTTTAACAGACTCTATGTGAAGATTTTATCATTTTTACACTTAACCGTAAAAGTATTATCCTTATTTTTTACTTTTGATGTTTAATTAAATAACATAAGCAATACAATTAATACAATTACCTAACCCATCAATAAGTTTAATATCCTTTACCACATATAACATCATAATGAATTTAATAATAAGTTTACAAAAAATTAAGTCATTAATAGTTACCCACTTTATTATAAACATTTATACTATTTAACTTAGAAACAAGACAGAAATTACGGAAACCATATAACTAGTTTCCCATTAAAATTCGCTTTATACCATTTTTAAAGGCTAAATTATTAAGTCTCTTGACAGAGTCAGAAAGGCTATTGTACTCTTTGACCGAGTAATAGGAGAATGATTTTTTAAATGAGGTGATACGTTGCTTTGGAACGTGGAAATTATTTATTGATCTAATATTACGTTGATTATGATTCGAACGATAAGAACATGTATTATACAGATATGGCAGATTTTTTCCTGTAATAATACGCTTTACAAAGCAATGAAAAAGTAAGTTAAAACGTTTTTGGATTCAGCTAACCCAGTCGAACAGTATATTCAGAAACATGACCATATTTATGTTAACTGTAGATGAAACGACAATATAAGCTCTGGACCTTCTGGATTCTATTTCTTTCCACACTGCTTAGGTATGACTGGTATACCACAGCTCCATAGTTAAATAGGGAGAGAACAAGAGCATCACATAAGGTTTTTTTATTTTAATGGCTAAAAAGTTTCTACTAGAATATTGTAATTTCAGGGCGATATATGCTCTGGGAAACACAGATTTTACCTGCTAAGAGAATTTTAAATATGTCAATTGTAATTTCAAACTTTTGCAAGAATCTTAAGGTTCCAAGACTATATTATCAACATAAATTTTAAAGTTGTCATTAGTTATTCTATTAAAACTAAGTTTGTTATCAAAAAGCATAAGATGGCATTTCGATGCATTTAAATTTAGACTATGCTTTACTCAAAGGGCCCTTATATATTCCAGGTCTTGATTAAGGTTAGTAGCAGCAGTTATAAGATTTTCAGGTTTAAAGTAACCGTAAATCTGTGTATCGTCTGCAAATGTTTGTACACTACAATGTGAAAATCAATATTGAGGCAGTGTAGATTGAAAACAATAATGTTTCCAAGACAGAATCCGTGGACTTGTGACAAAGGGGGGAAGGTTCCAGGGGAAAATCATTTTTTCTCAATTTGGATATCAAGACGTCATGGCTTATTGTGTCAAAGGTTTTGAAAAGTCTAACTAAGTAAAATCTTTACAGTCAGAGTTAGTTGTAATGTCATTAATGACTCTAACCAAAGCTGTGATTGTGCCTAAAACCCGATTGTTGTTCTGGTAAAGTATTCTTTATATTAACATATTAATAAAGTTGATTACAGAGTATCCTTTTAAAAAGTTTAGACAATGCCGGTAACAGACAAATTGGTCTTAAGTCTGAGATGCACTCGACATTTAATTGTCTAGGGTGGCAAAATGGTGCTTATTTTCCACTGTTCTGGAAAATATCAAAACTCTATATAACAATTTAGTATATGGACTATATACTGAACTGCAATACTAGAGCAATACCGGCGAAATGTTGTCATGACCACAGGCATTGCCTTTAAAATCTCTAATGAGCCTGGTAACTTTTTCTGCAGTGGTAATTGAAAAATTAAATTGTGAAGCACTAAAATAGTTATTATTATAATACTCAAAGGGTTCCTCATTTTCTTTCTGTTTAAAAAACTGAGATAAAAAAATTTATTTATTTTTTCAGCACTGCCAACACTACCTGGAATTTCAATATTGTTAGTATTTTGAATATAAAAGTCTTTTAATGCGTTGCTTAAAACTGTTGGTGTTTTTTGCAAATTTTATTAAAATAAGATGGCTTGTCTTGTCTTACAGCAGTTAAAACAGTGTTTTGAAGAGTTTTGTAATTTTGTAAATCTAGGTATTGTTTGGACTTTTGATATTGTTTATAAGCAATATATCTCTAAGGCATTGCCAACCTCGTACCCTCTGATAACCAATGACATTTAGGTTAAATAGCGCCTTACTTAAATTACGTTCGTTTGCCCTAAACAAAGTACCCATTTTTCTCTAATAACTTCAGTAGATCTATATATTACCTTATATCTTCGATAAAGAAAACAAAAGTCGGACCGTTCCAATCCTCTTAAGTTTTACAAGACCCATATTGATTCATCGAGAGTTCGAACTTAAGTTTCGAAACAAAAGCGGAGCATACTTTATCAAGGACGGGCGGTAAATTAGGTTTAAAATTACAAAGGATGTCGCAAAGTGCTGTATTTTACCACCAGGAAGTACATGGAAGGAGAGTAGTTCATTATCGGCTCCCGCTACTAACAGCGACATTCGATAATTAGTGTACTTAGTGTAAGGTTATTTGAAACGAATATTCTTGTATGTAATTTAATTTTAAGTCACTCTTACGACGTCGTGTCATCTGAAGTCAAATACATAAATTTTTAATTACCTATTTGAGATCACCATAACATTAGGAAACTCAATTTGTAATTTACTTTGTTGAATACTTTTAAAAAACTTATTGTCTCTCTGCACGTGTGCTTGTTAACTTCTTCGTGTTACGTCAAAAAGTAGAAATATAAATTGCGGTGTTTCTCAGGGTTCTGCTCTTTGACCTTTCTTATTTTTATTATTTATAAATGATTTAGTATTACTTGATATAAAAAAACAGTGTTTTCGGATAATACAACTATTTTAAGTAATAACAAAAATACAAACTTTTTATTTGATGTAATTGAAAATGATATTTTAAAATAATAATCATGTAACTCTAAACTTGCTTTTTCAAAAAATCTTAAACCGGGGGTTTAAAATTTTTCCCAGCCTTGGGGCTATATGATTACTCCAGTAAGTTCGAGGCCAAAAACCATATTATCATTGTTGACGGTGGTAAGAAGTGAAAAGCCCACTGATAAAAAAAAATCCGAAAAAGTACACAACGTTTAAAAAAGGCTGCAAATCGGACTAAAGTCCAAAAACGGCAACACGCATATTATTAATTTACCGTTATTATCTTAATTTCAAATTTAGTCGTAGAGTAGGCCATAAAAAGTGACACGACATCTGGTGGACACAAGGGGAAAAAGGGATCCTTCTATCGCTAACAGATGGCGCTAATAGCACGACAAATAATCCGTTAGTTCGGGGTTCTTTTCTTCCACTCATTCGATGGCAGTAATTAATATATAAGAAGGCTAGTGGCGCAACCACAAGTCAGGTCCTATGACACTGTTGTTAAATAAAATATTGCATACCTCCTTAAAACGTGTTTGGGTGTTTAAGTTTAAGACATTTTTATAAATATTTTGATTTGAATTGTTGCTTTTGTGTGTGAATTAGTATTGGAAAAAAGAAGCAAAAAATTAAGTGAATGCAGAAAATTCAAAGATCAGTGGAAATTCAGTTTTTTGTAATTGAGTCCAGTAACAAGGCGCTATGTTTGATTTGCAATGAAAGCATAGCCGTTCTAAAAAAAATATAACATTAAACGTCATTATGAAAAAAACATTTCAAAATTACTCAAAATATACAGGAAGTTTGGGAAGAAAAAGAAGCATGCATCGCGGATTGAAATCGCAGCAATCTTCATTTACAAAACTCAAAACTGAAAAGAGGCTGCAACTCGTGCCAGCTTTCGGGTTTGAAATTGCAAAACGTGGAAAAACCCTTCACCGATAGAAATGATCAAAAATGAAATTCAGTAGCCGGAAAAGTGCCCTGAAAAAAATTTTATCAGATTTTTTGGGGCCGAATCACCGACAATTCCGACAATTTATTAAAAAGATTGAGAAACTGACTTACCTTATAAACCCCGCCGTACGCGGGGCTTAGTTGGGGGAAAGTCCTTCCGTTTTTTTGAACTTCGAGCAGTGACAAAATTTTTTGAAAAAAACATCCCCTCTTACTAAAATTTCCAAAAAAAGCATCGTGGAAGTTAGCATTCTTTTTGATTTGAAAAAAACATGGAAAAAACTAAATTTTGGGGGTTGCAAGGAAAAACCCAATCTTCCTGATTTATCCCTAATATCAAATCTTTCCCGGAAAAAAATTTGGGGACTGTTTCAATCACAACTACGGTAAATTTTTTTTTACATTTTAAAACGGGAAATATTCAGCCCCCTTTATGAGACTGAGTTTCCTTTTGATTTTGCAATCGAAACTTTGAGTGCTTTGAAGATAAATTTTGATACTCGTTTCCCTTTAAAGCCTTTTTGGAACCCAAATTTAAAAGATTTTTCAGAATCCTTTTGATACTGACATTGAAACCCTAGCCCGGGAACTTTAAATGGAAATGATTGATCTACAATGCAGTGATATAATTAAGAACAAATATCAAAACTCATTTTTTGTTGGAATTTTATAAGAGTCTTCCACTGACACAATTTGATAATTTGCATAAATTTGTTCGGTCTGTTTTCTGTTTTTGGTACTACTTATTTGTGTGAGAAAACCTTCCCCAAAAATGAAGTCAAAAAAAATGTTTACAGATCGAAATTAACTGATGAGCATCTTAAATCTTTTTTAATAATTGGTACAAAAAAAATTAGTCCACAACTACAAACTATTGTCAGTGGAAAATCTCAATTACATAAATCTCATTAGTATTTCATATATCATTATGTTTGTTATAAGTTATGATTTTTTTAAAAAATGTATAAAATGTTAGTTGGATTCATTTCAATAATTTGTTAGTTATTATATAAAGTTAAATTTTCGCATATTATACATGTCTTTACTCATTACAATTCTGTGTTTCTTTATCCAACTTATCACAAAAACAATAACAATAAGCCTACAAGAATGTTATGAGTTAGCGGAGTTAGCCCATGACCATATCAATGTAGATGTCATATTAATAATTATTCAACATAAAATTAGAATACTTCAGTAAACTAAATTTAATTTGCTAAAAAAATTATTTGTTCTCTAAAAGGATTTTTTTAAGTATGCTAGCTCTCCGCGGGCCGGAAAAAATCTGTCCGCGGGCCGAATGTGGCCCCCCCGGGGCCCTATTTTGGGGGCCCCCTTTGATTTAAAACCAACCATTTAAATGTGTACTTAATAACTTATTTTTAAATAAAATTCTCTTGTACTAAATTCTTAGGAAGTTATGTCGATGTTAAACTGAATTTCAAAAAACATCTAAAAAAATATTTAGTAAACTGGTATCTAATTGTTATGCCATTAGAGTACTTTTTTATAAATTAAAAGACTTTTTTGTTTTAAAATCTATTTATTTTTTTACCAAAGAAAGCAGTACGATATATTTGTAAAGCTAAGTTCAAAAACTTACGTAAAGTATTATTTATATAAAAATAATTTTAAGACTTACTTTTATCTATATCTTTAAAACAGTATCTTTTATTTACAAAAAATATTGGTTTAAGAATTCTTTGCACAATAATGGATCAACTTCTTAACTTTATCTTTTAAATTCATATTTACTTTAATAAAAAAATCTTTAATTTTTAACTTAAAAAAAATTTCTAGTTTTTTTCCTACTAGTACTTAAGATATGGTAGTTTTGGTAAAAAACCCCCCTTTTTCGGCTTATTAATGTGATCTTCTAAGAGCATCCGCTGCTCTGCTATTTTAACTAAAGTTCTTAAGGCTTTAGACTCAAGTCTTATAAGTGATTGGTCGTCGTTTGGATCTATTGCAAATCTGAGACCCAATTTCTCCGTTGCTCGCTCCGCTGTCTTGAATAAAAATAATGCTCCAACATTAGCTATTTCGTGTGTTCTTACGTTGCATCAGTGGATCAGTACTATTTGCAACTTGACAAGCAAGATTCGAAAACCAGCTGATCGTGCATACACTCTAAGCTTAAAATGCCACGACCTCCCTGGTGGCGTGGGAGGTAAATATGTTGATGAACGCGGATGGATGCTACGGTGAAGATGTCCAGCACGCGCAGTTCCTCTCGCGTCCACTTAACCACTCCAAAAGAGTAAAGCAATACAGAAACTGCTAGCATGCTAGCCTCAAAGATCTTATTTATTCCAGATATTTCGGACTTTCAAATATTCCGTAAACGTCGCCTGTAATTGCTTCTAAGATCGGTCCTCACAGCTCTAACATCTGCTTTTGGTCTATTCTGAAGTATTGATTATTTTCGTTGTTTTGTAGAGGGCGGAGTAGCGCGCTATCGGCAAGCTGGTCAGCTTCTAAATTATTCCCGTACCGGCCCTTATTTAGCTTAAGTTTTGCACACTTGTCGAGGTCGAACTCCATGCGGAATCTCTGGTATTTTCGTGAACCACTTTAAGAGACGGTTGGAGGTCACGCTCGCTAGTTGCGTAGAATTTCAGATCATCTCTATGAAACAGATGGGTTACCTTATGTTCATGTCTTCCAGGTGGCCCACAGCAATATCCCCCTGTCTTACGAAGAGACATGTATACTGAAAGCACCGATATACAGAATAGCCAAGGACTGAGTGAGTCACCCTGAAATACGCCTCTTTTAAATTCAATTGGCTCGGTAACAATTCTTTGTGCTCCAGATGTTATAGAGAACTTTGATTTGCAAAGTGACATAAATCGCTCAATGCATTGGATTATTATTATTGTTATAACACCAGCACATTTTTTATTAACAGCAAATTTGGCCGCGTGGCCAAATTTGCCGTTAAAATACGGAGGCCAAAGGGGGTTTCGTGGCCATTTCCTGTGTCTGTATCGGTATTTTGGGCTGTTGAAGTCGAATATTACAGCAGCTTTTCGAGAAAAGTAGTTAAAATTTTTTTATTGATATTTTCATTGCTTAAAACGCTAAAACTCGGAATCCAACCAAGAATATTAAGGTTTGCCATTTAAAATCTGTTTGTCGATAATATCTGTTGCCTTGAGTAACTAGCGAGGTTTATCAGGATGTTATTTTCACATCCTGGTGTTTTTCATACTATAAAGTCAGCCAATGGAGTCCCATTTAATTAAAAAAAAACCCAATATGGACTTGGGGCTTTCATATTTTGAATTATTTTTAAAACACTTTGTATAGGGTTGTAAATAAAATATTTTATCATACTTTCTAAACGATTTAGTAAATGTGCACTGCAATAAAACAACGCTACTGCTTGGAAATTGTTTTCAAGTAATCTTACTTAGGTAGTAAGTTGCACATTGATTTATCGGGAGTTTGGGTTTATGCTGCGGAACAAAAGCGGCATACACCTTGTTGAACTAGGGCCGTAAATTACGTTTGAAACTATAAAAGCGGCTGTTCGGATGCGAATTTAAGCACCGAGAAGTACATAAGGTAAACGGTTCATTATCGCTTACTTCCATTCGTATAGACGTTTAATATATTTTGTTAATATAGTCGCGTGGGTATCAGCAATTTATCTATATTGGTAGGGAGCGGAGTGTATTGTGAGGACAGTTGAATTGATTGCAGCGATCGCCGTGGTTAAATTTTCATTAAATCTTGCTTGATTTAAATGTAAACATCTAGAAAAAATAATTTAAAAAAAATTTTTTAATTGTTGTTTG
>JAHBCN010020968.1:0-14515 GCA_019359885.1 Listronotus oregonensis | reverse complement strand
TTGTTAACATAAATAAAAACTAAACTCACATGAAATTTTGTTTACCTTCATTTAAGTAATCTTTTATCATATTTCCCCATACACAATAAATATTTTTTTCTTTGACAATGAAGCTCATAGAGTCTGTTGGCCCGCACTTCGTCGAAAGCCCTGATTTTAATATATTGGTCGGGAAGACCCTTGAAACCCATCAGAATAGTCTGGCAGTTTGAATATACTTTTCCACTTATAAGGGATGAAAAATTTTACCCGGAATTTAATGCTGGCACAATTTTAAACCATCGGGTTGCATTTTTTTTCAACTCACACATATGAAAATTACATCAATTAAAATTTTAGCTTTGTGAAAGCGGGTTTAAATTTTTTTTTTTTACATATTAAAAATTTTTAAAGGGATGATGAAGAAACCCGAGAATACCCCCGGGAACGGAATTTTCATAATTACCATAGTAAAATAATATATAAAAGTTTTCTAGGTTTGTGGGAAATGGGTTAGTCGGATGGTTCACTGGCTCTTAGATTATAGGTCCTTCCCACTCGTAAAAATGTCGCAAATGACATTAAAAAATCCAAATTTTTGATGCGCATGATTTTTTAACGACATAATTCCGATGTCGTAGTGTGTATTCGAGATTAGAGAATAGACCACATAAAGCTGCAAATTTAGTTCATTTAATATTTCTTGTATAATTTCCACAAGAAAACCAAAAGCCCCTAGCCAGAAGGTTTTTTTTTCGAATTTTTTGGATGATATAACCTCTTTATTTCTGAGAAATTAAAAAAAGAAAGATCCAAAAAGGGAACCAAAGCTTAAATGTAATGGAAAAAACCCAAAAGGCAGCCCTTTTCCTTAATGGGGGGAAATTCATTTTTTTTTATTAAAAGGGGGAAACCCGTTTCAAAAGAATCTTTTTTTAATTTATTATCACTTATTAAAAAAAAAAAAAAAAAAAAAAAAACTACCTAACCGCCAAAGGTTTGGTAAAGAATTTTCATTATTTTGTGACCAAAAAAAAAGGGCAAAAAAAAAGAGAGAAAAGGCTCTTTTTATTATATTATTTGGGAAAGCCAAATTTAACGATGAAAAAAGATAATGAAAGTACGAAAGCGAAAAATATGAAATATAGACCTATGTTACAGTGGCGGATTTTTTAGAACCTATCTTTATTTTGTGATAAAAGTGCTATTTTGACAGTTATTGGTATGCGCGCTACTTATTTCTTAACGTTGCTGGTTGTGTTATTTAAAATAACTGGCAAGAAAGAAAGATAACGTCATGCGCACGGCTCTTTTGTTTGGTTTTATATTTTTTTAGGTCACTTCTTCTTTTTCTTCTTCTGGGACCCGTCTTGATACAGTTTACCGGAGGCAGCAGCCTCTTGGGCTTTTGTGCCTAATCTCCCATTATTTTTTTATACCAATCCTTCCATTAAGGTTCTGTTCCTTCTATGTAAGTCTGTATAACTCCGGAGATCAGGTTGGTTGACATTCTGTGGGTCACATTTTCATGGTTGCCCAAATAATGCCTGTCTTTGTGATTCAACGCTTTACATTCGCACAGATATGGTAGGGCTGTTTCTTCCCTCGTCGCACATTCTGCAAATTCAGTCCCATTGTGCTGAGCCTATCTTGTGTAGGTGTCCTCTAGGTTATCAAAAATTCTGTTAGCACTGTACTGTTATGCGAAATGTTTTTTTACTTTGTCTCAGTAGTTCTCTCCTTCTTTCTTTTGGATAGGCCCCTTATAAAGCCTTTTTATGTCTTTATTCTTATGTCTTCTCAGTATTCTCAGTTGTTTCAGATTCTTCATTCTTGACTTGTCTCAGCTGGTGATCTTTAAATACTCCAAGGGACAGGGACTGAACCAAAATATGGTGTGGATGATCCTTCACAACCGCTAGCTCATTTACTTTTCGTTGCCTTCTATTCCCAAATGTCCTAGTACCCAGGAGGCTACTGCTATGCCCTCCTGTATCTCCAGTTCTTTTTAGAATTCCCATGTCAGCCTGGACGCTTACCTTGGGGTTTGCTAGGCACCCCCAGTAACGCCTGGTTACCTTTTATTATGCAGATCCACTTGCATAAGTCCTCCGTATTATCGCACAGTGCAGTAAAGATACATTTCTGTTTGTGTGTTCCTAGTGGAATGGAGAATTGTGAATTTCTCATTTCACTGGTATATCTCCGCTTTAGCGTCTCCCTGCTTGGTTTTGGAACCATCCTTATACCAGATGTTGGTTCCAACCGTGCTGGGAGACTGCTGCTGCCACTCACTCCATCTGATTTTTTAGATTTAGAATTTTATTTAAACTATTCTCAGAAACTATTTGTACTTTCTCGATTAATTTATGTTATGTTATTAGTTTAAAATTTTGGGATGTTTAGTAACTTATCATCCAAAACTTTAAGAATCATCTTTCAATAGTCATTAAAATTGCTGTCTAAGGGAAAATCCGATTAATTGTAAAATAAGTCTAACATTATCACAAATTAGCTCAAAAAGGATAGAATTTTAGAACCAGTTAGTCGATTTGGGTAAATTTTAAACATTGTTAAATAAATCAGAAACAAATAAGCCGTTTAAACAAATTATTAAAAAAATAAAAGTTTTTATTTTCACTGGTGTTATTTTTTTTTTTGGGTTTTTTGACTAAATATAAAACAAATGAAAAATAAAAATAAATGAAATTCAAAAAATTTTCATTTTTATACCAAACAAAAGAGTATTAAACAAAATAAAGGATTTTTAAAATTTTTATTAACATGATCCTATTAAGCAATTATTTAAAAAAAAATTATTGTCTTTAATAAAGACGGTGGTCAGGAAAAATTTGTTAATTAACAATAGCCCCATTCTGGAAAAAAAAAAAACTTGTTTCCAACGAGAATTTATTCACCTAAGTGTATGGAATAGATGATACTTTTTTCCTTTTTTAATTAACCCTTTTAAAAAAGTGGGGTTTTCTTTTTCCCCGGGAAAAAATTAAAAAACCCGGAAAAAAGTTGTAATTTAAGTTGGTTGTTTTTTTTTAAAATTTTTTAATTTTTTTAAAAAAAATTTTGGGTTACAAAAAAAAAGTTTTTTTTAATTTTTAAAATTTTTGCAATTTTTCCCAATTTTTTAAAGATCTTGAATTTAAAAGTTTTTAACTTTTAAAAATTTTTTAAAAAAAAAAACAAATTTTTCAAAAAACCCTGTTTTTATAGGAAAAAATTTCCTAGAAAAAAAACCCTTAAAGGCCCAAAAAGTTTAACTTTTTTGTTTTTAATTTTTGAATTTTTTTTTTTTATTTTTAAAAAAATTTTTAAGTTTTTAATTTATATCCCTTAAAAATTTTTTTTTTAAATTTTAAAAACAAAATTTGGGTTTCAATTTTAAAGTTAAAGGGGTGTCCCCAAAAAAAAGTCGGAAAAATTCCCAATTTTTTGGGGAAACCAAAAAACCCAAAAAAGGGGAAAAAAATACGCCAATTTTCTTTAAAAAAGGGTTGGGTTTAATAATTGGGGGGGTTTTTAAAACTTTTAGATTAAAAAAATAAAATTTTTTTTACATTTTTTTTTAAAAAGGGTGTATTTTTTGTTTTTTTGGCAATCTTTTATCTTTTAGAGAACCAAAATTTGGATTGGGAAAAAAAGTTTTTGAATAAAAATTTTTAAATTTTTGGGTTTTTAAAGGCCAATTTTTCTTTAAAAATTTTTTTATTTAACCCCCAGCCCCCCAAAAAACTTTGGCCCCCCAGGGCCAAAATTAACGGTCCCCGGGTTTAAACGTTTAAAAATGGTTTTTTTAACCTCGGGTTTTTTTAAGAATTTAATTTTGTTTTTAGCGAAAATCATAAATTTTTAGGAAATTTTTTAAACTTTTTTAGAAGCCCCCTTTTGAAGATTTTTTTAAAAATTTTAAAAATTTTGGCCAAATAAAATAAAATGGAAAACCCCTTAAAATCCGGAAATAGGGTTTAAAACATTTTATTTTGGGGGTTTTGGATCCACTAATCACGAAATTTAATATATTTAAAAAAAAAAAAAGTTATTACTTTTGGGGGAGTCAAAAAAAAAATTTATTGAAAAAAAAAAAAAAATAAAAATTTCCTTATAACTAGCCTAAAATTTTAATAAAAAGTTTTTAAAATAGGAAAAAAGTTTATATATTTTTGGGGGGAAATTTTAAAATAACTAATAAATATTAAAACAGGGGGGTTCCCAAAAAAATTTTAAAAAAAATTTTTTTTAAATTTTAAAAACCATTGTAGTAATTTATTTACGTATATAAAAAAACAAAAAACGTTGGATGGGTATATATGGTTATGTAGTTTATTTAAATATATATTTAAATCGGGATGTAAAAAGATTATAATACAAAATTTAAAAAATTAAGGGTTAAAATTTTAAAAATGGTTGTAAAATTCTAGCAATTAAAGTTTTTTTAAAAATATATAAGTAAATAATCTTAGGGAACATAAAAAACAATATGTAAAATAATATACAGGATGATTAAAAAAACATATTTAAATTTTAAAAAAAGGGGAAATTTTTTTTAAACGCTGTTACGGTCGTGGGTTTTTTTATTAATTGTTAAAAAATATAAAAACCCTAATTTAATTTAGTTTTTTAAAATTTTACAATAATAAAATAGTAATAAAGTTTTAAAAAATTTTTTTTTTAAAAGTTTTGGTTGGGGTTTTTTTAATGACTAATATAAATTATTATTAATCATAAAATTTTTTAATTGAAATTTAACGCCTATAATATACAGGGTGTCCCAGAATATGTGGGAAATTTCCTGGGAATCAATAAAAAACCTAAAAAAAAGAAAAAGTTCCCGAAACGTTTCCTATGGGCCCCCCCTACGGAGATACAGGTACATAACGGACGCCCCTGGAAACCGTTTATGTTTAAATGATTTTAAAAACTGGGTAATTTAATATTTTTTTAATATGATGGTTACTAGATAAGTCTTTTTAAAAAATGAACCCATTTAATTATTTTTGGCTTTTTTTAGTTTGCCGGGGAGGGGATAGCTCTGAAAACAATAATAGCAATTTTTTTAACACCCTGTATGATAAAGGCCTAACAATTTTTTTAAATAAAATCAAACTGGTTTTTTCCCAAAAAAACAAAAAAAATTTCAGGGTTTGGGTTTTTTTTTTACATTAAAAGGGGTGTTTTCAAATTTTTAGTCAATATTAGGAAATAAATTTGGGGGGTCCTTTTTAAAAAAGAAAACTTCATATGAAGTATGTCCTAAACGTCTTAATTTTTGAAAACAGGGTGGAAAAATTTTAAAAAATAAATCATTTATTTTTAAAAAATCTTAAAAACCACTTTTTAAAAATTTTAATGAAATTTTAATATGTATCAAAAGCCCCCTTTTTTGTGTACCACATTTTTTTTTAAAATTTTTTCCAATGGCGTTCGTATAAATTTAACCCGCCTATTTTGGCAAATAAAAAAAAAGTGGTCACTAAAAAAAGGTTCTTTATACATAGTACATGTGCCAAAATCTTTAAAATATCTAAAGTGGTATTACAAAAATAATAAATAATTTATTTTTAAAAAAAGTAACACCCTGTATCTCAAAAGTTTAAAACGTTTAGGAATACGTTCATATGAAGTTTTTTTTAAAAAGGGCCCCCAAAAATTTCCTCCTTAAATATTGACGTGAATTAAAAAACACCCTGTATAATGTAAAAAAAAAACCAAACATAATATTTTTTTTCTCGTAAACAGTTGATTTTTTCGATGTCAATCAAGAATACCCCTTTTTTGTTTTATGTTAAAGCCATCCAAAAAAAAAATATTGTTGAGGCTTTATCATACAGGGTGTTAAAGAAATTGCTATTTGTGTCAGAGCTGGGCCGTCCCTGGGAAACCAAATAAGCCAAATATGATTTAATGGGTTCATTTTAAAAGATTATCTAGTAACCATCATATTAAAAAAAAATTAAATTGGCCTAGTATTTTAAAAGTTATTTATAAAAAAGATTTCCCGGGGCTCCTTTTTGTACCTGTATCTTTTTAGGGGAAAAATTTTTAAAGGGAAAAAAAGGGGAAATTGTCATAATATTTTTAGGTTTTCTATTAGATTCTTTAGAGATTGCCCACATATTCTGGGACACCCTGTATATTATATTAATTATATAATTTAAATTTAAAATATTTTTTTAACACTCTGTATAATTTTATAATAGGCTATAACCCCAAACCCACCTAATATATATTTTCAATTTTTTTTTTAAAAATTGAAATAGGAAAACATTTATAATTTTTCCCCCGTTTTTAAGTTTTTTCAATTTTTAAACGGCCATTTTGGGTCCGCCATCTTGGACTTTTGCCATCTTGGGTTTTATTTTTTTTTTTTAAAAATCGAAAATTTTTAAATGTTTATTAAAAATTTTTTCCTCCCTATTTTATTAAGTGTTTTTCTATTTTTATACCCGCCATTTGGGATCCGCCATCTTGGGTTTAGAGTTTTTTTAAATTTTAACTTCATATTTTGTAATTTAAGAAAACCCCCAATAACAATATTCACTCCAAAATATCGAGTAAAAATATGTTTTACCCAAAGACCCAAAATTTCAGTTGCAAAAAGGGGTAATCATCTTTTTAAATTTTATGAGCAATTATTTAAAAAAATTTAAAATTTAGTGAATCTGAGCCTTCTGTAGCCATTTTTAAAACTGTCTACCCCGTATCATGCCACTGTGCCTCGGGGTTAAAGTTTTTTGAGATAAATAGGTTTGGGTTTCCCAAAAAGCATCCGGTATTGTTTTTTTAAACCGTTTTCAATTTTTTGTTTGGGGCCCCTTGATGGCCCCGGCTTTTAAAAAGGGGTTTTGTGGAAGGGGGGAAAAAAAAACGTTAAGGGAAATTGCTTAATTGGGGGCCTTTCGGGAAATTTGTTCAAATTAAAAGGTCCCCAAATGGTTTTTTGGGAATTTTTTTTATTTTGAAATTATAATCCTTTTCTTTTTTACTTTTTTTTTTGGGGATCAAAGTTTTGCAAACACCAAACCCATAAATTTTTACTCATTTTAAAAAGATTTTTTAATTTTAAAAAATTCAAAATGAAAGGGCCCTTAAAAAAAAAGGTTGGGGAAGGGGAAAAAAATTAATTTCCTTTTAAATATTTTTTTAAAAAAAACCCCAAAGGAAAATGGGAAACAAAAAAGGTTTTTTCCCCCTGACCTTCCAACTAAATTTCCAAAGGTAAAGAAATTTTTTTGGGGAAATTTTGAAGCAAAAAAAAACAAAGCTTTTTTAAAAATCAAAAATCCAAAATCCCAAAGGAAAAAGTTTTTTAATTTTTCAAAAGTTTTAAACCCAAAAGTTTTAATTTTTTTTTCATTTTATTGGAATTAGTTTGAAAAACCCTTTTTAAAAAAAATTTTTAAGTTTGTTTTACAAAAAAAAAGGGTGTTCCGAAAAGGTTTAAGTTTTGAATGGAACGGAAATTTTAATTCCGGCCGCAGAGCCGTTTATCCCCTTAAAAAATTTTTGGTTTGGAAAGTGGGGCTTTGTGGTAAGTTTAAAAATTTAAAAGGGGTTCCCCTTTTTTAAAAAACCCCAAAATACAAAAAAAAACTTTTTTTTAAAGGCCAAAAACAAGTTTTGTTGTTTAAAAAAATGGTTTTTTATAAAATTTTCCAATTTTTTCTAAAAAATTTTTTTTCCAAAGGGGAAGCTAACTCCCAATACGATTTATGGCCCCAAATAAAAAATTCTATTTTTTGGCCAAAACTTGGTTTGGTTTGCGAAATTTTAAAAACAAAAAAACCCCAAAAACCAAAAAAAAAGGTTAATTTTTCCAAACCTTGTAATCCAATTATTATTTTTGAATTTAAAAATTTTTAAAAATTTTTAAAATTTTTCCCCATTTAAAAAATTCCCCTGCTTTCTTTTGGTTTTGGTTTTGTTGAAAGGGGGAAATTTTTGGGCCCCCGGTCTAGGCCTTTTTTTTCACTTTTTAAATTCCAATAATTTTTTTTTTTCCCCAAGGTTTAAAAGGAAGTTAAAATTTGTTTTTGAAAATATTTTCCCCCTTAAACGGGGGGGCCCTTTTAGTTGGGGGAAAAAAAAAAAAACCCCAAAACCCTAAAATTTTGTCGAAATTAAATTAAAAAAAAGGTTTTAAAATGGAGCCAAAATAAAAATTGTCTCAATTTTTAATTTTAATTTTTTTCCAAAAAAATTGCCCCCCCGCCTGGGCTTTTTTTTTTAAATTTAATTTTCCAAAAGAAAAAATTTTTTTCATAAAACCCCGCCACCTTTAAACCCCCATTCCCGGGGAAAAAAACCCGGCCCAAAAAGGTTTTTCGAACGGTTTTTAAACGGGCCCCGTTTAAAAAATCCTTTCGGCTTTTAGGTCCAAAAAAAAGGGCGTTTTGTTTTAAAAAAAACCCTATTTTTTTTATTACGTGAAAAAATTTGGGAAAAAAACCAAAAAATTTTCACCATTTGAAAAAAATTTTGGGGTTTTAAATTTTTTTGGGGGTTGCACGTGCCCTGTGCTCCTATGGGAAAAAGGGAACCGCCAAACCTGGTTTTAACAAAACCCAAAATTTTAAAGGTTTGGGGGCCCTAAAATCCAAATTTTTAAAAAAAATGTTTTTGGTTGGGGTTTTTATTTGGGGTTTGAAATTTGGGAAAAAAAACCCCTTTTAAAAAAAAAAAGTATTAAATCAAGGCTGGTTTTCTTTGTGTGGGGGTCTATTCGAGATGACGTGTTAGGGAAAAAATTCCCAAGCAAATTTCCACACATAAAAGTGTCAATTGTTTTCCAAAAAATTTGGAAAAAAAATTTCCCTTTAAAAAAACCTCTTATGGGTGCCGCACGTTAATACGGACCGTAAATAATCCTAATTAAGAAGTAAAATCGTTAAATCCAACAAAGAATTGTCTGTTACACACTTGAAAATAAATAAAACAAGAGCTAATTTTCGTCTAACACCTTCACTTTCGTTTCGTCACTAAATTACAATAGACATAAAAACTTAAAAGACCTCTTTAAACTCTAATTTCTATACAACTATCAAAGGTGAATAAATAACAATAATTTTACATAAAACCTTTTAAGTCCTCTTTCGTTCGAGTGTGCTTAAATTATTTTTATTATTATTGCTATTTTGTAAAAACAAGAATTTCATGTTGAGAGGAACGGATCGCAAGCACTCCGATATTTCTAACGCTAACGTTAAATATATATATATATATATATATATATATATATATATATATATATATATATATATATATATATATATATATATATATATATATATATATATATATATAACGTTAACGTAATTCACTCGTGACAGCCGTAGACACAATTATGGACGTTATAGTAAGTAAAGCCCGGCCCGTCGAAAAATCAAACCGAGATTGGGAAGAAATCTTTTATCTTTTTCTCTTCCAAGCCAACCGGGAGCCCCCCTTTTAGGGGAAAAAATGGCTTTTTCCCCTCCGCACCCCCGGTTTTTTGGGTAAAACCTTTTTAATTTCTCCCTAACAAAAAACCGATTGTTGGGGGAAGGATTTTAACCTTGTACCGGAAAGACAAAACCGTTGGGTTGGAAATTAAAAGGGCCAAAGGTTTGCCTATCCCTCCCCCTGGTCTAAACTTCCAGATTCTTTTTTTTGGGGGTATTTGGAAAAATAAAATTTTTTGAAAGGCCCTCCCCTTTTCCACAAAAACCTTGCCCTTTTTAAATTTAAAGGGGTTTTAATTTTTTTCAGGGTTCCCCCCCGGGGGAAAAAACCCCTACATCAGGGGGGCAAACCCCAAACCCAATTACCCGTTTGGGGCCCACCCGCTTTTTTGGGGGACCCCGAAAAGGCCCCAGGCCCCCCGAAAAATTTTTTTTATAAAAACCTTTGGGCCCTTTTGTTTGGGCTAAGGTTTTAACTGGCCCTTTTTTTTTAGAAATTTTAAAAAGGTTTTCCCACAAGGTGGGGGTCACCCCCTTTAATTTCCTTTCCCAAAAAAACCATTTTTAACAAATTAAAAGGGAAACCCTTGGATGAAATCAGTTTGGGGGAGAGAGAGTTCTTTCTTCTTACTGTGTCGCTCCGGACACGAGCAAAATTTGTGTTCTGGGTCCCTGTCTCCTGGAAAGTATGACCAGCAGACGATTAGATCCGTCATGCCCTCCCTCCCGGTCTAGGACGTGGGTAGCTACCAGATCCTTGTTACAGGAACCAGATGTTCCTTCTGAGGCCGTATCTCCAGCCTTTCCCTATGAAAACGGTCCTATCCGCTTTCTGTTTAAAGCCAGAAACCCTTTTCCCTACAAAAGCGGTTCTGTCCGCCTTCTGTTTGGATTCAGGGATCCCTTCCTAAGCACCTGTTTGTTCGGGATGGATTAGCCCTTCCCCGTAAAACAGGCGCCTATGACATCAGGGGCACCTTTCGAAACAGATTCACCCGTTTCGGTCGGCGCACCTTTGTCTGCTTGTGACCTTGGGTGGCACCTCTCGAAACGGATTTATCCGTTTCGGTCAGCGCACCCTTGTCACTTTTTTTCCTATGAAAGCGCTTTTGTCCGCTTTCTGTTTGGAGCTAGAGAAGTAATCGTCGCCCTGTATCTCAGAGGCACTGTTGGAGACACCTGTTTAAGGCAAAGGATGTCATTCACTCATCAGCACGGTGTGCTAACACCTTCAGTTAAGCCTTGTGGCTCTCTCTCTCTCTAACAAAAACTGATTGTTGAACGGATCAGGACTAGTACCAGTACGGATCGAAACCGTTGGATAGGAACATATGGACCTATAAGGTAGCCATCGCGATCTCTGGATCTAACACCTCCAGATTGTTTTTTATTTGGGGAGTATTGGAAAATAAAATTTAAATAGAAGTCATCTTAACCCCACAACAACTTGAACATAGAATTCAAAGAAAATATAATATTTTTTCAGATTCTACGGGAAAAATAATAAGATCAGGGCGAAGCAACCGCCAAACCAAGTACCCCAATGATGTAGGCCCACCAGCTAAGGGAACCCACGAGGCCCCAGGGCTTTCGAAAATGTATTATTATAAGTACTAGGTACAAATAATTTACGTTATGCCTAAGTTTTCTCAACTGGACCCTATTTTTTAGTATAACATTAAAAAGGTTTTCCCACAAGGTGGTCGTCACGAAATAATTCCTTTTCCCAATTAAAGTAAACTATGTATTATGAAATCATTGTATGAAATAAACTTGATCTCAGTAAAAAAGAAGTGGAAAGAAAGTTACAATATGGTTAATAGGTTTACTGATATATTTAAATTCCAAATCCAGTTTTAAAGGCTTTACAAAATCTCAGCACACATCTGCAACCGGCTGCCACAATATTATAAAACATTTTTTTCTTGCGGTCTTCTTTTTAAACTTTACAAAAAAATTGAAGAATTGACTTTTAACTCCTGTAAATTTAATTAACAACTCTAATGATGTCACAAAGTCACGACATTAGTAACTGAATATAGTACTGATTTAAGCAGCGACCTATGTAATCAATTGACTTTAAAACTATGCCTTAAATCAGAAATCGAACATTTTCACAATAAAAGATCTTGCTGATCTGATAATAATTAAATTTTATAGTATGTCTTTAAGTTTCTCAGAAATAATAACAGCTTGTATCTTGTTTTTAACTTTACCTGTTACCGTAGCAACGGCCGAAAGGAGAGGTTAACATACTTAAGTCCTCTGAAAACAAAGAAAAGTTAACACAGATCTTTGCGGAAAAACGCAAGAAAGGTCCACTTGTAAACTAAAGAATATTAATAATAAATGTTTATTTTATTTTAAAGATTATTCGTTTAGAAAGCTATTCACCATAAAATGCATAAAAATTAGGTATCTCCCGGAATTCCGTATAACTCAATGTACTTAGGTGCCCAACCGTTGTGTTCACACGTCGTCGTCTCGTGGTTGGCCCAGTAGGATCTTTTGGAACATGCCTAGAGTTGCTGGTTACGGCAACTTTTTGGCTTAGCGTATGGAACGGGATCCAAAGCTAAGATAACTTAATGCAAGTGTAGATACCGTGCTGATGAGTGAATGACATCCTGTGCTAAACGGTGTTCTTCAACGGTGCCTCTGAGATCAGGCGACGTCTCAGAGTATCTAGCCTTAATGCGGTAATGCGGCTCTGCCGTGGTGGACTATTACTTCCCTAGCCAACAGAAGTTTCTAGGAAAAGGACAAGGTGCTGACCGAAACGGAATCCGTTTCGAAAGGTGCCCCTGAAGTACCGGCGCTCGTTTCACGGGGAAGGCAATCCATCCCGAACAAACAGGTGCTTAGGAAGGGATCCTGAATCCAAACAGAAGCGGACAGAACTGTCTTTATAGGAAAAGGGTTCCCTGGCTTTAAACAGAATGCGGATAGGACCGTTTTTATAGGTAAGGCGGAGATGCGGGAACATCTGGTTCCTGTAACAAGGACCTGGAGCTCCCCACGTCACTAGACCGGGAGGGAGGGCATAAACGGATCTAATCGTCTGCTCGTAAAAGCTCCAGGAGACAGGGACACCAGAACACACCAGAACACATATTGGCTGGTGCCCGGTAGCGACCGAGAAAAGGGGTATCCCCAAGGGTTCGCATTAGAAGTCCAACCCTATTGGAGAAATATAAAGGGGTGTGACCCACAATAGACCGAGGGTCGCAGTGGGGGGCGAAAAAAGCCCACTCACTCCGCCAACCAACCCCCCAAGATTGTACTGGTGTAGGGCCCACAAACCCCCCCTGCTACCCCCTTTAAAAAATAGATGACCCTGTCCCTTTGTTGCTAACCCCGCTTCTTTATCTTTATTTTACCCCTTATACCCAATTTTAGTCATACACTAATGTCGGGGGGTCGAAAAGAATGCCCCCTGGAAAAAAGAACAGTGCCGGTATTCCAAAAAGTCTTTGCTGTTTGTGATACTTTTTCTATTTCATGAAGATATTAAACTAAAAACAAAGCCTTTAAAAGCTATTTTTGTCCTTAAAAGACCCCAAAATTATTGTTTTTAAACAAACACTTTCAAGAAGTTGAAGCAATTTATAAATTGCCAACGCTATTTTTTTATAAACATAAAGACACTTAGGATTGCTGAAAGAAAAAAACACAAAAAACGGTGGTTAAGGGTTAAAAATATTTATTAACACCCAAAAAAGACTTCTTTTAAATTAAAACTGAGAAAATGCTAAAATTTGGGTAGGTAATTTTCAGGGTCAAAATTTTCTTTAAGATTGTTAAAAACGGGGCTTTAGGTATACTTTGGGCGCCTCTTTCTGGCCATAAAATTTTTGGGTTCGACTTGATTTAGTTACTATTTCGTCAATCAATAAGTCCCCGGTCTGACCTATAGATGAAAACTGTTAACATAGTGATCTACAATTTTAACCAAAATTTTGGGGATGGTGGGGTTCCCTTAAAGAAGAAAAAAGGGCCCGGAACGTCATACCAAGAGTCCGCAATTAAGCCTTTCTTTAAACCCCCCCCATATGTTGTTAAATTTGGAACAGAGGCTTACATGAATTTGACCGTTATTTAACCCCAAAAAATTTTGAGAGGCGAGAACGGGAATAATTTTTTAAAATGAGAGAGAAAACGATGCTAAAAACGCTGGTGGCCTTTTCAAATTTAAATCGGACTATAAATTGCTTTCGAAAATGCCGCTTTTTAACCGGGGGGCAAAAAAAACAAGGGGGTTGAAAAGGGAAATTTTTCAAAGGGTTTTTTGGGGGTATTTTTTAAGCCCGTTACAATGATTTTTTGCTCGGGAAAAATTTTCAATTTGGGGTGATTTAATGGATTATTTATTTTCATTCCTAAATTCAAAAAATGTTTAACTGGTGGAATCAAAAATTCCCCTAAACACCAAAAAATTTTGTTAGCCCAACCCAAATGCGGTTAAATTGTTTCCCTTTAATAAAATTTAATTTTTTTTTGAAATTAAACCAAATAGGGCCTTTAAAAAACAAAAATAAAAAAAAATTGGGGAAAACTCCATAATTTAAACCCGTTTTTTAAAATACAAACCCTTAAAAACCTTAAAATTTCTTCCCCCATACAAATTTTCTATTAAAATTTATCCCATTTAAACAAAAATTTTGCCCCTTGGCCTGGGAAAAGGGGCAAAAAAAAGAAGTATTTTTAAAAAGTACAAAATTTCTTTTAGGGGGGCCGACCAATTTCCCAAACGAGCAAAAAAATTTTATCTTCCTTTTTTTAAAATCCCAGTACCTTTTTTGACACAGGGGGGGTTAAAATTTAAAAAAATTTAGGGTTTTTTAACTACCTTCTCCCACATTTAAACCAAAACCCAAAGTTTTTTTCAAAAAAATTTTAAGCGCCAAAAAAATGGAAAGACATTACTTTTCGCCCATACCCCTTTCAAAATTTTAAATAAATTTACCGCCTTTTTTTAAAAGGGAAAACACAATAATTTTTAAAATTTTTTTTCCTTTTTTTAAATCAAAAAAAAGGGTTTTTTTAAAAGGTTTTCTTTAAAAAAAGAAAAAAGACCACACCGG
>JAHBCN010020967.1:0-14516 GCA_019359885.1 Listronotus oregonensis | reverse complement strand
TTTCGTAAAAACGCCAAAAAACGGATCTACGTTTGAACATTAAAATAGAATCTTCTGTTTTAAACATAGGTATTTGCAATACCCATTCGTGCCATTTTTTTTTATTTGCAGTTGTTGTTGGGCAGCCATTTTTTTTTGTGTTGCTTTCGTTTTGGTGGGGGGGTTTTTGACCTTGGCATATCTTTTTGGAAACTGTATTTATTATTTTTTTCTTTAACAAACCACCCTAAAAAAAAAAATATAAAATTTTTTTAAGATATTCAGATAGAGGTATAAAGACGTAAAAAATTTTTTTTCTCTATATTAAACAATATCATACGACTTCCACCCTGAAAAATGGGCCATCACAAACCTGCTCTTAGTAGATCCGGGTTGCTTTTGTAAGTAATTATTTATATTTAAAAGTTTGGGGAGTAGAAATTTTTGGGGAATAACGTCCTTATTGACAAACGAACCTAGTTTTTCCCCAAACCCTGACGGCCATTGCAGTCTAGTTTGATTTTTTCCATCCTGTATTAAAAATTCTTTTTTTAATTCCAGACTATTAAATTTTTTTTTCACGTTACAAAAAAAGGCGATAAGAAATTTAAAAACCAGTGTTTAAGACTTTTAAACGATTCGGCTGATAAAAATTGACGACTAAATCGTTAATAGTTACGTTATAAGTTTTACCATAGTAACGTTTGAAAAACGGTTGCAAAAAAAAAGGGGGAAAAAGGGTTCGTTTTTTATACAATTATAAACAATATTATATTAAATTTGGTTTATCAAAAATTTTGTTGTCGACGTTGAAAATTTGTTAGTTTTTTTTAAAAATTAAAAGAGGACCAACTTTCATCCATAATAAACATGCAAAAAAAGAACACAAAATTTTTAAAAGCCCTAGCTAACTAGAAGTCGTAGATCATGTCTATTTTTTTCTTTGTTTTTTTTTTGAAGGGGACAAAGAGATCAAAAAATTGTTAAACTCTCTTATTTATTGCTTTTTAAAAGTTTTTTAAATGACCCCCTTTTTATTTTTTTTATTATTTAAATTTTGGAAGATAAAATGGACGATATAAAAGTATTATTTAAAAAAAAAGTGAAAAAAATTGATTAAAAGGGCTGTTTTGTAGGCAAACGAATGCCTACAGTTTTTTCCCCTTCTGACGGCCATTAAACCCCAGTTTGCAGTTTTTCCATCCTGTTTAAAGAATTTTTCCTGCAATTTTTAACTATTAAATTTTTTTTTCACTTTTTAAAAAGGCGAAAAAAACTCTACAAGGACCGTGTTTAATCATTTTTTAAAGTTCACTGATGATATTGACGACTAAATTTAGAAACGTTATATATTGTTACCATAGAATTTTGAACTTGATTGCAAAAAAAGGTGGAAAAGGAATTCGTTTTTTTATACTGGGTGAAACAACAATCTTATATTAAAATTTGGTTTATCAAAATTTTTGTTGTCTGACGTTGAAAATTTGTTAGCATTTTGGCTAAATTAAGGGACGCAACTTTCCCCCATAAGTAAACATGAAAAAAAAAGAGACACAAAATTATTAAAGTCCAGTAAAAAAGTCTAGATCATGTCTATGTTATTTTTTTGTTTATTCTTATGTAAGTGAAAAAATCAAAAAATTGTTAAACTCTCTAATATTTATTGTTTTGAAAAGGTTTGTTCAAATGACGCACCTTATTATATTTTTTATTATTTAAATTTTTTGGAAGATCAAAATGGACAGAAAAAAAAGATATTTTTAAAAAAAAAAAGTGAAAAAAAAATTGACTTAAGGGCTGTTATTTTAAAAAACAATTTTAATTATTTAAAAATCACAATTTTTTGATTTTTTTAAAAATAAAAATTTTAAAAAGTAATTTTAAACATTTCTAATGAAAATCATAAATTTTGGTTGGCAACACTAAGTAGTCGTCGCTGTTTTTCTAAGCGAACTGTTTTTTCAGTGTATTTTAGGTATTTACACTGGCGGTGGATTAATTTACAACCCAGCCTATATATGGAAAAATTTCTTTTTCATTTTGATATCATATGATAATTTTGTCTATCGCCTTTTTTAAGGGGTTTTCAATAGTAAAAGTGTTAAAAAAACGTGGTATAGTTTATATGACGGCAAAAAAAAATTTTCCCAAAGATCGAAAATACCTTGGTGGTCGAGGGAACCCCATTAAATCCCCTGTAAACAGGGGGGGCAATTTTCCCCCCTGTACTTTACAGAAAACATGAGGATAACTTTTTTAAGAGACCAATCTGACAACCCCCTTTTGCCAAGTTTTAATAAATTTTTAAAAAGGAATCTTGAAATTTTTCAATTAAATGTAATTCCCAAAATTACCAAATTTCGGGTTTAGGAAAAAACCAAACCCCGACCCGTAAAATGAATATTCTCCCGACATGAGGAACAGTGTCAATAAATTGGACGTGGTATTTAAAAAAAAATGAATTATTCAATCGACAAAAAAATATTCATAATTAAGTGGTTTTTGGGGAAACTTTTGCCAGTAAAAATTTTCAGTTTATTCCCCCCAAAACCCCTCCGTCCATTTCAACTATTAAACTATTGTAAAAGGGTTCGGCCCAAAGATCCCTAATAAAAAATTGTAAATGTTCAACTCAGGATATCGAAAGTAGACCGAAAAAGAACAGAGATCTTAATATTCTACTAAGTGGGGAAAAAAAATGTTCAGAGTTGCCTTTTAAAAAAAAAAATCCTTTGTTCTTTGGACACAATACCCCAAAAAAACAATTTTGTATTCGTGGGAATTATCGGACACCATATCATTGGACCCTTTTTTGGACTTAAAACCAAACAGAAACCTATTTGGATTATTCAAAATTAAATTTTCCCCGTTTTGGAAGAATTTTTCGGGAAGATCAAATGATCTGGCCCAAAGGATGGCTCCCCCCCAAAACCCCGTATGGTTAGAGAGAACCTAAAAAGCAACGGCAAATTTTGGCCCCGATCCCGGATACTTTGGCCGCCAGCACCTGATCTTTCACCGAATGACTTCTTTCGGGGGGGTCCAAAAATATCAATAAGAGAAAAAAAAGGATTCTAAACCGAAAAAAAAGCTATTTTGTTAAAATGTAATAAAAGCAATAAATTACAACGTTAAAATGAATTTTTTGATGGGTTTGGGGATATTGTTTAGTTTTAAGGGGGGGAAAGTTTTTTTTTTTGAACCTTTTTTAAAAAAAGGTTTTTTTTTTTTTTTGTTTGGGATTTTTTTTTTAAAGTTTAAAAAAACTTTTACAACTATTTATTGCGATGGCTTTGGACTCTTTATAATCGTTTAATGGTTGAAATAAACCCAGATAGGCTTAATGGGAAAATAAATTGAAAAAAAATTTGATACTGCCATTGGTTTAATTAAATTTAGTATGATAAAATTTTTTTTTTAAGTTCGATAGTAATAATTGTTATAAGTTAAACTTAATTTTACATTAAAAAAAAAGGTTTATAAAAAAAAATTTAACTTTCTTTTCTTTGTTAATGGTTTGGGATTGATAAAAAAAAAAAATTTTTCCCCATTCGGCGTCCAGATTTGACAAAGCCTATAACAATTTTGCTGGTGGCTGGTGGCAAAAAATTTTGAAATTTTTGCAATTACATCAAATTGAATTATTAAGATTCGCTTTTTAAAATTTTTTAAACCCACAAAGGTTTCAGAGTGGTCTTTTTAAAAAGTTAGCCTACATTTTTTTTGAAAAAAAGGGGGGAAAATTTAAATTTCCCCCCAAAATTTGGGGGTTTCCTATGTTCCGCTCGGCGCCCAAATTTTTTAAAAATTTTTGGATTCCTTAAATTTTTTTTACTCAATACGCTTTTTTATAAAAATTTTGGTAAAAAAAGGGGTATTATAGTCATTATCATAATTAGTTTTAAAAATGAAATTGACGTTAAATGTTTAACAACTGGAAGTCAACATAGTTTCTTTCTGGGTATAATCTTTTTTTTTATAGCCTACTTTGGGTTTTAAAATTTAAAAAAGTTAAAAAAAAACTAAAAAAAATATCATCCAAAAGTGTTTTTTGAAAAAAAATTTCATAAGCTATTTTTTTAGAATAAAATTACAGGGTGTTTCGGGGGAAATAAAAAGATTATGTGAAAACAAAAAATTTTATTTTTAAAAATAAAGAAAAAATATTAACTTTTTTTTTTTATTATTTTTTTGACATTTTTTTTAACCCAAAATTTTAGTAATATTAAATCAAGACAAATTAAAATTTAAAATTTAAAAAAAAAACTAAATACAAAATATTGTTTTAAAATATTGTTCTTACCTGGTACTATCGTATAGAGATCCTTTCGATATTGTGCCGTCATTAGAGCATATAGATAGGTTCGCACGTTTAAAGGGGGAAAAAAATAACAAAAAGATTTTTTTATATCTATTTAAAGGATATCCCCTTTTGCACACAGTCCAAAAAAGCTACTGGTGTGTAGGTGGCAAAAACTAAAAAAAAAAAAACTGTGATTTTGACATCAAAAAGGGAGCTTTCAATATAATTCGATTTTTTTCTGTTAATCATAATTTAAGCTACACTACTGGTCCAAAATAGTAAAAAATATTTTACTGAAATTGAAAAGCCCGATTTGTACATAAAATGAAAAAAAAAAATTTAAAAAATTTTTTCACCCCCTATCTTAAAAATGGATTGGAATGGAATGGATTAAGCGATGGCTTATGGTTTTTGAATTACCTTGTATAATTGTATTAATGTACAGGGTGATTTAAAAGTTATTCTTCTAGATTTAATTGTTTATTGGCCATAAAAAGCTTAGTTTATTTTACCGACAATATATTCGAAAATACTTTTAAAAACAGTTTAATTAAGATAAAATAATGTTTACAAAAACTATTTATCGTGTTTTTTGCTTTATAATATAAAGGGGCCTCTTTTTTCAATGGTCAATTCGCCCTTGTGACTAGTCCTTCGTGTTTCGTACCCTAAGCTGAGGTATATTTGGGGCATAAAAAACGATAAGCCCCAAGGGCACTCCATTTATTGCAAAAAACTGTAAAGATAGGCCTTATCAAAAAAAGGTTTTTCCTCCATTGGTAGGCTCTAAAAATAAAAAATATTAATAGTTCGAGGGGCGACCGTCGTAAAAAAGGTTAACGGGGAAAAATTTAAATAAAAACCAACGGTCTGGTAATTTGTAATTTAAACCCTTTTTTTTTAAAAAAATTTGTTTTTCAATTTTTTTTATGCATAAGACTTAAATTTTTTTTCTATTCGAAGGATTTTTGATCAGGGGAAACCCCAAAAATTTTTTAAAAGGGCCCCCCTATTTTAAATATTTGTCAGACCCCCCCCCAAAAAAATTTATTGCAATGGTTTTTTTTTAAAAATGTAAGAAAAATAAACGTAATTTTTTTTTTGGTTTTTTATCCCTCTTAATGGAATAATTGCACATTAATAGAAAAATTTTGCCAGACCAATAAAAAATCCTTATTCAAAAAGGGCCCGGTTTTTAGGGGGGAAACCCCCGGGGGGTCACCCTGGGGCCTTTCCCAAAAGGGGGGCCCCCCAAAGAACTTCGGAAAAAAAAAAAAAAATTCACAACAACCCAACTTTTTATTTTTTGTTTTTCCCTTTCCCCTAACTTTGGGACAAACATGATTACATTAAATATTAACGAAATCATTGATCTATTTGTTCCCCCAATCACAATCATAAAAATATCAAAATCTAAATGCCCTGATAAACTTTTTTTCCCAGGGAGTATCTCAATGGCTAAATGGCTGGTGGGGGGTATCCCCTCGGGGGGGGGATTCGTTCCTGTCTCGCTCTTTATTTTTTCTTTCAATAATTTTATGAATTTTTCATTAGCTTTTTCCCTTTTTAAATAATGGTATTGAGCATATTTTTTAAAAAGGAATTGATATTCTTTTAAATCAAAAATTAAAAAAATTGAAAAGTCAAAAATTTTTAAAAAGGGGCATCTGACTCATTCTATTAAACTTATAATGATATTTTTTTTCGTTTTTTTCAAATTTTTTTAAAATTTCACATTTTTTTTAAATTAGAAAATTTTTTAAAATATATTTGTAAAAGTAAAAAAATTTTTTTTTTTGAATGGTAAAAACTGGGGCCCCCAAATCTCCCAAAAAGTCTTAAATCGGCCCCAACAGCCTTTTCTTTAATTTATTATTTTGTCAAATATATTATATTAGGAAGCTTGTGTTTTGCTTGTTTTGATTTAATTAAGAGGATGAAAACATTTTTTTTACTCTCCACGCGAGCATTTTCCGCAAATACTAAGTTAAGTTACAGCTTTTCAAAAAACTAAAAACCATTCGTTTCCTTTAGGTAGGGTAAAATATTATTACAATCTGGCAACCACCAAAACTATCAGTAAGTTAGGAAAAAAAAAATTCTTGTGTTAATATACCTTTTTTTACTTACCCTTTTCTATAATTACTTATTCCCCTAAAAAACTGATTAAAAAATTAAAAGATCCCCAAACCCCCCATCATGATTTTAACAGCAGTCCCCCTTTGTCTTATTCTCTTTGTGAATCTTGGGGAATTTTATAGCAACCATCCTCCCAAAGGGTTTCTATTTTAAAAGTGAAAATTACAAATTCCGGAAAATACTGTCAAAACCCCCTATTTTCATCCATTCCTAAAATTTTTACTCAATTTATTTAAATCTTGTAAAGGCAATTTCTACCTTTTTTTTTAAAAAAAAAGGGTTTTTAATAAGAGGTGTTATTTTAATATTCAAAAAAAATGCCTTTTTAAGATAAATGATTTGATATTTATATTTTAAAGAAAAATTGCCTTAATAAATAAAATAATATAACCCAAAAGACCCCCACGACATACCTACAGGACTATACCTTTTCCAAAAAATTTTTCCCTTTAAACCCAAAACGTAAAGTGGCTCCCCCATGTTTTTGAAAACCTCACAATTCCCCTCTTTGAAGTCTTGAATCGACGCTGGGCTGTTCCGAACCTTCCCTTTTACAGGCCCCAAAAAGGGAAAAAGCCCAAAAGGGGTTAAATTAAAAGATCTCGGGGCCAATTTTTTGATCACCTCTTCGGAAAAAGGGGAATTTTTTAAAAAATAAAAGGTTTGTTGCTTTTGGGCATAGCGCCGTCTTGTTGAAAATAAACGTTATCCAGATCAATACCACAATTCCCGCCATTAAAAATCTTAAAAACATCGCTCGATAGCGTAGTCCATTCAATAACTTTGGTTTTTCATTTTCGAAAAAAAAAGGGGCCAACGCCCCGGTCAATAACCGCATCAGTCCTCTTAAAGGGTAGAGGAAAATTTTTTAACAATAACCTCAGTTTTTCCAGGTCGACAATTTTGCTTGTTGACGAAGCCACCAGGGGAAAGGGCCTCATCACTCAAGATGTTTTCGATGGAATTCCCGGGTAATTTTCATGCATTTCAAGGACCCAATCAGCAAAGAAAAACGTTGTTGATGATCGGGTTAAATTTCTTGTGTTAATGAACTTTTAAGCCTTAAGACCCCAAAACTTTATGCAAAAAAAAATTTAATGGCATTTGGGAAGCCTTATTCCAAAAAAAGACGAGAAAAAAGGGCAAATCTGGGTTTTTTTCAACACTTTTTTCAACAGCAATATTGGGCTTGGGGCGACGGCCCCGCGTTTTATTCTTCACATCACTAACTTGTCCCAACACTCAATTTTTTCTTTCTAATTCGGTCCAACCCGGTTTCCGACGACCCAAAAAGTTTGGGGTTTTCAAAAACCTCTCTTAAAATTTTCACCATTTAATCAATTTTAATGGTTTAAGTGCGTTTTTAAAGCGTTTCGTTCCATTTTTATTAATGGGTTTTTCTACTTATCAAATGTAAAAAAATGGCACAAAAATGACTTTTACCAATGGGGCTATTCAAAATAACCTATTTTGGAAAACCCTTTTTAAATAAACTTGTTTTTTTTCCCCCTTAAAACCAAAAGTTTTTAAAAAATAATTTTAATTTAAAAAAAAGAATACGAAAAAAATTTCCATTTTTTTTTGAACCCCCTATTTATTAGTTCTGAAATAGTATCTTTTTTGATACGTTGCAATGAAAATGATTTTTTTTTTTTTTTAAAAAATTTTGATATGTGACGATCGTTTAAGAGGGCGTTTAAAAAAATTCGGACCTTTTTTTTCCCCAATACTTTACCTTATCGGGTGTGCCTTTAAATATGGATGCATCTTAAAGAATTTTAATTTTTTTGAATTCCCCAAAATTTGGACATCGGGATTGATTCCAACGATCGGAAACCTCTTATCCCAAAAAATCAATGTTTTAAAAAACAAATCAATGTGAATAACATATTTAATTAAAAAAAATTCTAACGAATGGGGCTCCGATAAAAAAAATAAAAAATTCTTTACGCACGTTAATTTTTTAAAAAATCAAAAAAATTGTATCAGAAAACACGAAAAATTTGATGTTTGGGGAAAAAAGGTTAGTGAATATTTTAGAAAAATTATTTTGTCGTCACAGATACCCAAAAATACCCCCTTTAACTTTATGGATTTTTATTAATGTTACCCCCCAATTTTATCTCAAAATAATGTGGACATCAGTAAAATCAATGTTATTGCATTTCTCAAGAAAGTAAGTTGCTATAAACTAAAGAAACCCCAAAATGGTTTCAAAAAAAGGGGTTAAAAATTTTTTTAAAGGGGCTGACGACGAAAATTGTTAAAAGAGTTAATTTTTATGTTGACTTTTGGAGCCTGTGGAGAGAATAGTTGACGTTTTATTAAAAACACTTTTCCCAATAAAAAACAATGTTTTGAGAATATTTACAGTACCAGAGAAAAATAAAAATAGTGAGTTTTTGGATTTTTTTTCGTAAATTTTTAAAGCCTACGCCCATCTAGTATTGACCCCAACATTTTTTTTTATCGCGTATAAAAATTTTAAATGCACTATACAACCGGGGGGTATAAATACTATTGGTTCATCCCTAAAGATTGCCAATTCCTTGGGTTCCCCAAACAAACGCCTACAGGGGCCCCTTTTTAAAAAGGTTTCTGGAATTTCTTCCGCAGTCAGGTGCCAAATTCGATATAAAAAAACGGGGTTGGGTTTCAACTTCCTAAAAGGATAGGTAGAAAATTTGATCGGCAAGCAAATGATAGCGAAAAAAATTTTTGGGAAGAATAATTACCCCTCCGTTAGTGCTACTCCCCGTTTATTCTACCGTTTCCCCGGGTAAAAATTTCTTCTTTAAAAATGTAGAAAAAACTATATGTGCGCCCATGTACAATGATAGGGGAAAAGTCTATTAAAATTTTTGAAAGATTGTATTACACCCCCAAAAAAAAAAAAATTGAAGGCCCCAAAAAAACATTTTAAAGGGCAAACCCGAAAATTATTCGCAACCAACCGTGTATATTTTTTGTTTTTGATCGCTGAATGAATATGTGGTCAGTGTACTCCATCGGGTCATAAAAAAGTATTTTAAAGGGCAAATCTGAAAGTTACATAGCCCAAAAAAAAAAAAGGCCCAAAAATTTTACCATGGTATCTTTATTTTTTTGGGGGGCCCGAACCGGGGAACCCCCAATCGTTTGACCCCCTCAAGTCGGGTTAAAGGGGTTTTTGGTCAAATCTAAAATTAAAAAAAACCAAATTTAAGGGGGTATTTTATGTTTTTTAAATTAGCTGAATACGAATCTTGGTTAGTTTCCCGATCAAATTAGGTTGCATTTGCCTTAAAATGCCCTTAACCGTCTATAGATCAAACGACTCGTTTTGGCCCCCCGTTTTCGAAATTTTTGAGGTCGTCTTTATAGACTTTCAATCCAAAACTATCCCACCCCCCAATTTTTTTAATTTTAACTTTTTTAAAAAAATAAAAAAAATTAAAAAATTAAAAAATTTTTTTTTGGCACCGCCTTTTTTTAAAAAATTTTTTAAAATTTTTGTATTCCCCACTTCGACACTACTCTACAGTGATTTTTTCCTTTTTTTTTTTTAGATAGCTGGGGGGTTTGGAATGGTAGGTATGGTCAGGGCCAATTTTTGGCCCCCCCTTTTTTTCAGCTGCTAATTTTTAATTTTTTAATTTTTTTAAATTTTTAATTTTTCTTTGTTTTTTGTAATATTAATAAAAACTAAAAAAAAAAAATATCAAAAAAATTATTTTTTTTTTTTACGGCACTTCAAAAAACCCTCAAATTCATGCCTCCCCCTAGAATACCCCAAAAACCATGGCTAAGTCTTTCGGCCTTAAATTTTTTTTGGTGGTGCTGAGTAATGAATACGTCACCCCAAAAAACCTAAATGTTCATCAATATTTTGTGAGAAGATGCAGATAATTAAAAAAAAATTTTTTTTTTAGGTAAAAAAAATAAAATATTTTTTATGGACCGATCAAATTTATTTTTTTTTCAAAAAAATTATATATTTTGTTTATATATGATACTACAATGTTTTTTTTTTTTTAAACTTTATAACGCAAACATTGCGTACATCAAAATTTTTAAAACATTTATTTTTAAATTAAAAAAGTGTGCGGTTTATTTACAAAAATTTATTTTCCTTTTAAAAAAACAAAAGAAATTCTCGGCCCAGTTTAAAATTTTTTTGTTTTTTTTCCCCCTAATAAATCATAGTTTTTTTACGGTCTCGGAATTATTTCCCCGGTTGGGGGGGCATCCATAAATATAAACTTGTACAGGGAGGCGCGGTTTCTTAAAAAAAAATATATATAAAAGGTGGTAGCATTGAATAAAGTTTTTTAAATAACAAAAAGTGTCTGTCTTAAAGTTGTGTATTTGTTTCCCCCAACCCAAAAATGAAAAAAAGAATTTTTTTTTTGGGAATTTTCGCCCGCGTGATTTTCCATCTTGATTGTAAAATGAAAATTTCTCATAAAAATTTGGGGGAACGGGGGGAAATGTTGGAAGGGGATTAAGGGTGAATTGGAAGAAAAAATTTTTGGCAAATTGTTCGGTTCTGTTTTTGAGGTAGAACCAATTTCATCTTAAAGGGGTTAGTGGTGGATAAAATTTTAAAAAAGGTTTTTTAAAAATTTTTTTAAAGAATCTGGCTTTACTCCATTCGAGAAAAGAGGGCTTTATCTTTTATCCGATTGTTAAAAGGTCTTCTAAGGTATTTGTTTATATTTTTCTTCTTCGATGCTAGCGTGTCGTTTTTCGGGACTAGGGTTTTGGAAAAATTTTTTCTGGGCCGAATTTTTTAGTCGGCTTTGTCACAGGATTGAAAACCCGGCGTTTTAAAGTTATGGGTGTCTATTTGGTAGGGGGGAAATAGATCTCAATGCCAGGGAATTGTTTCTTACTTTTAAAGGATCTGGGGGGAAAACAGGCAGAATCCAAGTGTGGGGGGAAAAAAAAACTCCCCCGACCACCCCGTTGGCCGGTTGAGTGCCAACGGTTTTTTGGGGCATGGTTAGTTGCCTCAGAATGTGGGGGGGATGATACGGTGACCAAACCATGATCTAAGTGACAGAAATAGGGGGGGTTTCCCCTAATTTAATTGGGAGCAAAAATGGGGTAAAAAGAAAAAATGGTTTAACCTGAGAAAAGGAGGTGGTTGGTTGATGTTTTGGAATTTTTTGGGTTTTTTGGTAAGAAAAGTTTGTGGGTTCGGGATAGAAGATAATGGTGAACAAAAGGGGTTTCGTTGGAGTAACCCAGTTAATGGGGCTAGAGCTAATTTAAAAACACCTTGTTGGAGTTTTTGGGGGAAAAAAAGGGAAAACTTCTGAAGGGTTCTAACCCCCTGCATTGGATTGGTAGCTAGTACCTACCCCCCTTTGGGTCGAGAAAAAAAAAGGGTTTACTTTGTTTTCTTCCCTTTTTTATGTTTCTTCGCACTGTCGAGGGGCAAGGCTACCTTTTTTATATAAGCTCAAAGCCCAAATATATTTAAAAAACATATGATTTTAAAAAAACCCCCTGGGGATTACTTCTTGGTAAGTTAACTTCGAAAAGGGAGATAAAACTATTGGGTTTTTTTTTATAACTTACCGTACTGCCAATCATGGAAAGTTAAAAAATTTTCCCCGAATGGTAGTCCATGCTGGCAATGAGCAACAGATATAATCCCATGCAAGATTCGAAGGGTAGATTGCATATTAAAAATCTTGATACACTTATCTGGAAAAAAAAAGTTTTTTTTAAAATTGCAATAATGATTTACCAAAAATTTACTGTTAATACGAATTTAAAATTTAAAATTTGTAAAAAATTGCTTCCACCCTATTCACCACTGCACCCTTTCAGGGTGTCCCGGGTAATTTTGGAAAACTTACTCAAATCGCAAAATCAAAAAATTGGAAAAAAAACCCTTTCAATTAAGGGGGGTTAAAGGGGTTTTTTTTTTTTCATATAAAAAAAATTTTTAATTTAAATTTTATTGTATTAAAATCCACATTTTTCAAAAAAATTTTTTTTATTTTTTTTGATAATAAAATTGTTTGTTGTTTATGGCAATACATTACTAAAAGGTAAAAAAACATAATTTAATTAAATCTAATATGGCGTTTAAAGGAAAAAAGTTCATAATGGTTTAATGGAGCCAGAATATTTGTTTTAGCAATTAATGTCACCGTTAAATTCTAAAGAAATATAAAAAAATTTTTTATTTTTTTTTGCTATTTATACGCCTTCATATTTATGAAAAGATACAAATAAAAACCAAAGTATAAGAATATTTTTTTGAATAACCTTTTTTTTGTACAAATTGGTGATCATACTGATAAATAATGTGTTTAAATCTTGTGTACTAATAATATAACACAAAAAACCAATAAATGTTTAATGTACCAATAGTCCTCGTAACTTTTATCCGTTTAAAAGCAGGGCCCCTGTTTGGAAAAAATCAGTAATGTTCTCTAATTTAACGATGACTTTTAAATAAAATACAAAAAACCAAAAAATAATAATAAAAAAAGCATGTCTAGATTTTTAACACATTAATTTTTTTTCATCATTAAAATTATTTTTTTTTGTAAATGAATATGATTATTTTTAGTATATTTTAAAAATTATTTATTTGGGGAAAAACCAAACAAAAAAAATTAATTTTCTCCCCCTTTTTAAATTTTCCTAAGAATTTTTTTTTAAAATTTTTATTTTTTTGCCCAGGATTGAAAAAAAAGTAAATAAAAAAATTCTATATTTTTCCCCTTTTTTGGGCAATTTTTAGGTCTTCTGGATGCTTTCAAAAATTATCAACATTAACAGGTGGGGGGGTGAAAATGACCCCCAAGACCCGAAAAAGGGGTTCCTTATCTGCCAAAATATCAAATTGAAAAATTTTTAAAAAACAAAAAAAAAAGATCCCTTGTATTCAAAAAAATAGTGTCTAAAATTTTTTAAAAAATCGTACAAAAGGGGGCCCCAAACCCCCCTTTTCCCCGCTGCCGCTCTACCGTAAAATGCCCTATCTTCATGGTTTCCCCTTTAAGGGGGGAAATTTTCCATTTCGGGCAATAATGTACATTTTTAATCATTAAAAAATTCATCAGAAAAAAAAAACCCCCGTACCTAACATTGCATATGAGTTTGGGTCCATTCTGATTTTTAGAATTTTAAAAAAAGGGAGAAATTTTTTTTTCAAATTTTTTAAAAGTATTCCATTAATTTATCAATATTTTTTTAAAAAGGTTTGTTTTTTAAATTTATTTTTTAATGAGACCTTAGCAAGTGTTGATCCCAGAAAATTTCCTTCACCATCATTCTTGCGTTTTAATAAAAATATTTTGCTCTTTCATTTTTCCCGTTTAGCCACATCTACCAGTTTGAAATAATGAATTTTTCGACGGCCTTTTTTGCGAAAGATTTGGTGTTCGAAAAAATGGTAAAAAATTTTGTAGATTTTGAGGTGATCTTCATTTTTGTCGGGAAAAAATTTTTCTAATTCTAAAGGCGATATTCGCGGTAAACTTATTTTTTTTTATTTTGGGGGGGGCCTTTTCAGCGGTTCCCCCACGTCGGAATCGTGATAAATTTTTTTCGCTCGAAAGCATTCGCGAAGACCTAAGAATTGCTCCAAAATAAAACTTACAGTTTTTGGCACTTTCAGGTCTTTAGTTACTGGCTATTAGTATTTAATATTGCTTTGGCATGGCCCCCAGACTTCGTTCTTTTAAAGCAGTTTTAACGTTTAAACATTGCCAGTTTGTGGGGAAACCAAAAATAACACCATCGGTAAAAATGTTGGACGCTTAAAATATTAATCGTCGGTTGTCCGTCTTTATTTAAAACGGGTTGTGTGGTGCCGAAAATCTTTAATCGTCATTTTTCAACAAATAAAACGCTTCATTTAAAGGTTTTTGGTGACCCCAGCTTTCCCACTAAGACGGTTTAAAAAAAATTTAAAATTAAAAGGGGTTTCGGCGATTAAGACGGTTTAAAATTAAATTAAGTGTAGGGGAAAAAAAAGTTTTGGTCGTCCTACTGAGCAATATTTAAACGGCGATTAAGAAGGATAAAAAAAACGATATCTGTGGGCCCTTTACAGCTAATAGACCGTCAGCCCCCTGATCATTTTTTA
>JAHBCN010020966.1:0-14630 GCA_019359885.1 Listronotus oregonensis | reverse complement strand
GCTCTGTCCTTCGGTGTTCTGGATATTGCTACTATGTGTGAGGCTACTTTATTTGGGCTTATGCCTACTGTTTTGTCGATGCTTTGGTGCACCGCCCCCCAGCTTCCTTTGTAGTGTCCAGCCTGCTTGATGTTTAAAAGTTGAGGCTTTCGACAGTCTCAGTCCACTTTTGTTGGCGTGCTGCATTCAGGTTGTGGATTAGTTTATCCGCTGTTTCCTGGTCACCGGTCTGGAAGTTTTGATATAGAGCCTCACCTTTTTGAGACCATCCAGGAACATATTCTTTGCGGTACCCTCTAGGTATGTGCTTTTTAGCGATGCTTATTACTGCGCCAATGAGCACTTTTGGCTGAGAATTTAGGAGATTCTAAGAATTTTTTTATTATATGACGTTTTGTCATAAATGACATATCTGTTTATTTTAATTGGTATATTTATAATTTTCAAAATGATAAAAAACAGTGTGATAATTTGTTTTAAGTTTACCTCAAAATTGCTATTGCCTTAAGCAAAGGTAACCATGTATTATTTAAATTTGCTTATTAATTTAGTATGTTTTTGCTAGGATCACTCTTTTTAAAATATTCTAGGAAATGGGACCGTTTCGGTCCTGGTCCTAGTATATAGCGAACTGAGCCTGCCCTATTGAATCGTATGTAGATCGCATATAACAAAAAAAAAAGAAAACCCCCACAAAATTCAGAACACTAAACTACGTTTCGGTGGCAAGTCGTCCGCCGTGATCAAGATAAAATTAGAAAAACAATAAAATGAAAATTTAAACTAAGTTGAAGAAGAATAACCAAACTTGTCACTATAATAAATATTAAAAAAACTTTTAAATTTTCTAGGTTTTTAAACCAAAATTTCTTAAAAATGTTTTAATTCCTATTTTTTTTTTTTTTATTTCAATTTGAAAACGGTGGCTGAATTTTTGTTTTTTTTTTTGGATTTTTTTTTCTGTTTCAGGCGATCTGCCAGTTAATAGGAATCAATAGAGCTGAGTAGGCTCAGTTCCCTATACCCCGGGGCCAGGATCAAAGTGGTCCCATTTCCTAAAAATTTTTTTCAAATAATTAATTAGGTAAAAATTATGTAAAAACGGATTTTTTAAACAATAATGGTTTGAATCTTGATATTAAAAATACGATATTAAATGGATTTTTAGAAATATTTGAAAAAATTTTATTACCTATGGCATTTTTCTGGTTTTAATTTTTTTAAATTATTTTGGACATTGATCTGTTATTTTTAGAAGAAACCATTTTGACGAAATGGATAATCTTACGTCTTTCAAAAGGTTCAAATTAACGAAGCTAACATTGTTCAGCTTACTTAAACAAATCAAAGATAAACTTGAGTTTGAACATGACAAGTTTGTATTAACCGATCGATTTCGTATTGTTATGGTCACAAAATGAAAAAAAGTTTTTTACATGATGTTGTCTTGACGTCAAAATTTTTAAGAAAAATGTTAAAGATTTATTCTTTAGAAAAATTTAATCAAGTTTACTTATCTACTATCATTTTATCACCCGCAAGCTAGAAAAAGAGAGATCTTATATTAATCTATTCTTATAATTCGCATTGTAAAGGAAAATAATCAAAAAGGAACCAAGAAAGATGCAACATTGCTGCGTTACCAAGTACTCTCAGTTAAGTTGCACTAAAAATCTAATGATAAAAGCGAAAAAAATTGAAGTAAAGATCCACTCAAGATAATTTTGGTGCAATTGGCCATAAACTAAATTACATTAACTTAAACTGTTTTAGATCTATGCTTTTAAAACTAAACTCACCCACATAAAATTCGAGACAACCAAAATTTAAATCAAATTTTTTTTATGACAACTTTTTCTGATTTTAATCAGTCGTGATAAAAAATAAACTCCCAGGGGTTTATCAAGTTGTAGTCAATGAAATTACAGTAAGAAGAAGACTTAATAAACTCAATTTACGGGCCAGAAGACTAGCAACTGTACCAGAGCTCCTCAGACAGCATCAAGTGATTAAATTGATCAAAAAGTGAATTGTTTATTTAAAAAATTCATATCTCTTAAACCGATAACGATCAATAAATTAAACTCGGCAGAAAAGCATATCTAGTGTAGTTTACATTGCAAAATTACTCTGCAGAGTGTTACAAACTTAAGAGAAAAATTATACTTTTTTATTTCCTTGTTTATTTCAACATGTAAACTGTATTTTTAAAAATTAAATAGAACTATTAAATATCTACATTAAAAAAAAATTAAATTGGGCTATGAAAGAAAAAGTTATCATACATTTTATTTAATCTAAATTTTAATTTTTCCAAATTTTATGACGGTGAGTGTAGAATAAAAATTTTAAGAAATATTTTTTTAATCAAAATTCGTTAAATAGGCAACCAAATTTAGGAAACTCTTTGTATTCCAGCTACTCGTATCAATTAAATGGTAGCCTTGGAAAATTGATGGGCCGTTGGCACGGTATATCGCCTCTTTCCATGTTTATCCAGACGGGATTAGCGGATTAATGTTACGAGCCAGGCTTAAGGCAGCCAACTATTCAATTATTTAAAGTATGCTTCGTTGTAATATATTTTACCTAGGTTTTTTAATAACTATTTTTATATACTAAGGATATAATACATTGTTTTTAAAACGAGTTAAATATTTAAATTGATAGTAACTGTCAAAATTTAAATAATAATAATTCAGCTTTAATATCATATAATATTATACATTTTTCGACAAGGCCAAATAAAATTAAACTATGATAATAATCAATCCGGAAGTGCTGCAACGCTTATCGACAGCATATCGACTTCCGGTGATGCAATGGGACTGAGGATTAATATCGCAAAAACAAAAATCATGCAAATAAGTCGCAATCCGAATAACAACTTCAGTATAAATATATACGGCACACCAATAGAACAGGTTACAAAATTTAAATACCTAGGAAGTTGAATCCTGAGATAGAAATTAGATCCCGCATAGAACAAGCTAGAGCCAGTTTTATTAAAATGCGGAACCTGTTAACCGACAGATCACTTAATTTAAACATAAGATTAAATTTTTTGTTAAATGTTATGTATTCCACGTTACTGTATGGAGTCGAGGCCTGGACGCTAAAAGTCAGCAGTATTAACAAGCTGGAAGCATTTGAGATGTGGGTATATCGTGGAATGCTGCGCATTCCATGGATCGACCATATCACTAATCAAAAGGTCTTACATAGAATGAACAGGGACCGAACAATTCTTGAGACCATAAAAAAGCGAAAGACAGCTTACCTCGGTCATGTCATGAGGCAGGACAAGTACAGATTCCTGCAACTGATTATGGAGGGCAAGATTAAAGGAAAACGTGGTCCTGGCCGTAGGCAGTGCTCTTGGCTGAAAAACATAAGGGATTGGACAGGCTTAGATTCAAACTCCCTGTTAAGAAGAGCCCAAGACAGAGACAAATTTGCCAGAATTGTTGCCGATCTTCATTGAATGGAGAAGGTACTTGAAGAAGAAGAATCATCAATAATAATAAAACATTATATGATATTATAAGAAAAAATGGTTGTATGCAATAAATTATATCATAAAGTATCTCAAAAGTATTTAGACAATACAAAATAAGCCTTTCCTAACAATACATTTTTGACGAACAATTTTAAATCATTAAAACTACCTATATTTTTCTTATACAAGTAGCTAAATGATTAAAGTTTTTTTTTAAGTCAAAAATTTAAGATTTTTTTTATTAAGGTAGAACATGGACTGAAAAGACAAATCTTTTAGAATTTTGTCTGAAATAGGCGTTTTTCATGATTTCTTTTTATTAGCTTATTGCAAAGCCACATGAAAATAAAGGCCAAAAGTATTTTTTCCTCGATTTTTTCCCGATGTTTTTGGCCTCCGGAAACGCCAAAAATCAATTTTAAGTTTGAATTTTGTAGGTCCTTCCACGGCCCTAAATTTTCTATTGGTGGAATTTCTGCTTTGTTGTCAGCTTTTTGTTATTCGATACGCCTGTCATCAAATATCGATATGCCCAACATCTACAAAGTTGGCGTTTCCTGTCAATTGTCATATTGTCAATGTCAACCTGTATAACCTGTAACCTCTAATATTTATTAATAATTTCTAATTTGTAAATAGTGTGTGTTCTTTCCAAATATTCCAATTTATTACTATAGTTATTATTATCGCCAAACTTTCCTTTGATATGAACCCTTTTTACGAGTAAATTTCCGTTATTTTATTCAAAATGAAAAAAAGTATATTGTTATTATTTGCGAAACCAGAACCGGCCGAGTTTAGGATCTTTAAAAATATTCTTTCTCTTCAAAACAAGACGATGGGGAAAAGCCTGATGTGCTGCTGTAGGTATTGAGAAATGCCCAAAGGACATGCCTATTATTGTTGTGAAAACCATTTTGATGTAAGTTTTTATGTTTTATTCCAATTGAAACTATTTAGGTAGTCTGGCTGTGTTTAGTGTAAAGTCTAAAAGCATTTCGCATTTTAGCATTTCGTTAAAATCGATACTATTGTCGATATCGATAGTTCCTAAACAGACTTGGCATCCATGTTGAATTTGATTGGTTAGGGGAGTGGGGGCTATTTAAATTACAATGATAATTAAACCTTAAATATAAAAGTAAAGGGGTTTTTATATTTTCCGTGTTATTTAGCAGGTTTTGCTTAATTATGTTTCTACTTTTAATTTTTACACACAACATTATTAATATCAATTGAGTGAAAATACCCTATTGTGCGAAGATTTCCAAGTTTTAATAAACTAATATTTTTTGTATAATAAAGATACTGCTTCTAAAATAGAGATAGGAGTAAGAGGTTAATTTTTTTTTATAAATGATAGTTTACATGAGTCTTTGAACTGAGTTTGACAAATATATAGAGCTGCTCTATTTTGCAATAAAAACACTGAATATAATAGATAATAATAAAAATTTCCCCAAAAACAAATGCCATATCTAATAACCGATTTAGTTAGAGCAAAATAAGGTGGATGGACCATGGAAGACCAAGCTCCTTGCAAGGCCAATTAATAGAAAGTCGTAGTTGTTGCCATACGACCAAAAATTCTTTCTACTCACACTAGCACTGATCAAATTCAAGGACACACACGTGGCGGTGAGTCGCTCGAGCTGCTATTTTGTCAATGCGACCCCTCGCTTTGTCGACCGTGGACGTCGTTGTTGAAATTTTAATACGCGCTCACAGAAAAACGTAAGTTTTCAAGTAAATAAACTATTTTCTTCAATTACATTGTAGTTAAAAAACGGCAGTGTTCCTAGGAAAGCCAATGGTTCCTTGCAAGGCCGATGAAAAAATTTACAATGGGCCTTGCCAGGGCACAATGTTCTCATTAAGAACATTTAGGATTCATTAAAACATTTTAATTTAGTTTTTAGTTATAAATGCGTATTAAGAAAAGTAGAACAATGTTTAAGTTCTTAATATTATTGCTTGTAATCATGCTTTTAATAATTTTATCTAAAAAATAAGAAAATTTTTGCCATAGATTATAAATATTTTTATTGTTTGGCTTTCTTAGAAACATTTTGGCCTTACGAAGAACGGACCCATAAGAAGGCCATTTTGGTTGATTTAATATTTTTATTATTTTGTTATAAAATCTATTAAAGCTTTATTTGTTATCATATATATACTCATTTAAATTATTAAAAAAAAAACACTAATACATTCTCAGTTTTACGATAGTATTCAAGTAACATTCGTTGAGTATTTTTTAAGTTGTATTTTTCATATTAGTTTCTTCACTTATTAATTATTTACAAAATTCAGCGTCAATTTTTCCAAAGTTATTTTATAAAGTGCGACAACACTATCTTAACCAATACCGTCTCAGTGGCTTTATCGATTATTTCTTAACGCGATTTCGCATTAACCGTCGCCGTTGTGTTGCCACGTTTAAGGGAATTTTCTTGGATTTTCGCTTGAGATGTTGCGCGAGTGCTTCGGTGTGGGGAGAGGTTGGTTTTCGTTTCCAGTTGATCGGCATGGTACCGGGGACACAACGAGCTCCTCGCTAAGTTGCCTTGGCTGCTTCTGGTAGTTATGCCGTACCAAAGTGAACGATTGTTGGTTATTATCAATGGTTGAAGTGAGAATTCGACAATCAGGTATGTTAGATTTCTGTTCTTGTATTGGATTCCATTTTGTTTCACTTTTTAATCTTATTTTATCTAAGGCATCCTAGTAATTTTGGGTTTCTTTATAGTGTGCCTTTGATTTTGTCAACGCTAGCCGATGCACTATTCCTGCTTTTAAAAAGCCAGTCTCTTAAACCCGCATTTATGGTAAGTTCAATTTTTTTTTCTCTATTGTTTTTTTTGGCTTAGGCCACGTGAATACCCATAAATACCCAAATATTACCTGTCTTAATATTATTATAAAGGTTTTATTCTTTTTTGTTCTTAGAAGGTTCTAATACAGTTTTTTTAAACAGGGTTTTAGAAATGGTTTCACCTAATGGAGTTGTATTTGCTAGTCTAATTTATCTCCCAGGCTTTTCTTTTCCATCTTTTATAGTATTGATTGAACCGTGACCACGTGACATGCCGTCACAGTGACCAACTCGATGCTTAGCGATAGCAGGACATTTCAGAAAGCCTAATCGCAGTTAAACAGCCGATAAAAAGAAACAGGTTGTATTTTTTTTATATGAATTTTCTATCGGACTGCGACGACGTATTTACTTTTTTATATAAATTTCACTAAATAAAATTTATGTAAAAATTTAGTTTATTATTATTACTTTGTATAAAAATTGTTAAGGACCATTTCTGGTTTAAAGTTAATTAATTATATTTTATTTTGGGTTTAATAGCGCTGTATATTCTTCTGCTTGTACAAGTAGGTTGTAATAGGCGTTCTTTTTAACACAATTGCGTTGAGTTTAAAAAAATCAGAAAGGTTCAAGTAATTAATTTTTTTAGAAAATGTTTTGAATTACACTTATATAAATGGTATGGGGTATTGTAAATAATATGAAAGTATATGATATATTATTGTTTGTTTTTAAACTGACTGTTTATGAGTTTAATCCCCTTTTTGATATATTTATATTAAGTCACTTTTATCTCAGTCTTGTCCAGATGTCATAAACATCATACTAATTATTAGAAATTGGTTACTTTCGGGGTTTCAAACCAATTTAAAACAACTATGTAACTATATATAGAAGAAACACCGTGGCGCCTAATTTACTCTTGTTATAAAAAGCAAATTCATACCGATGGCATTCTACTCTACACGGCGAACAGCTAAGCCGAAGACATAAATAACCTATTTTGTAACTCTACAAAAATAGTTTAAGTAGAACTAGATATTTTGACTGTCACAACGTTAATTTTAAGTTAAACGACTGATTGATTTTATTGGCCTTGTTTAGAGCCTCGTTTTTTCCAAGGCCGTTTGGGAAAACTTAATTCGGGTAAAAATTTTAAATTTAAAAAATTTTAATAATTTGTTTGTTTTATTTATCCAGGAAATAAAAGGATAAAAATTGTTAATTTGTTATGATGGCCTCGTATGGTCCACCCTCCTTACATCATATTAAGAATTTGTATTTTTGTTATTCAATGAAATAGTTGTAGCTTCCGCAAAAATTGTAAATTTTCATTTTATATCAAGTAAAGCTAAATCATTTATATATAATAAAAAAAATAAATAAATAAAGGTCCAAGAACAAAACCATGGGGAACACCACAATTTATATTTCTACTTTCTGATATAACATTATTTAAACGTACAAGCTGTGATCTTTTAAAGAGACACCACCAAATCAATATTTTTTTAACAGAATAGAATGATTTACACAGTCAAAAGCTTTAGCTAAATCACAAAAAACAGCAGCTGTTTAATCACCATTATAAGGCGACGTGAAAAGATGTTCAAGAAAAAAATATTGCCTTATTTGTATTTTAATTTTTTAGAATCCAGATTAATTTGAATTTAAAATTTCATGTTTAGCAATAAAATAAATTATTCTACTTTTTAGAGTTTTCCTAATTATTTTATTAGTTTACAGTTGGTAAAATATATTTTTTTATATATGTGTTTTCCTATTGCCTAATGTATACAGGGATGCGCAAAAGTCCGGAATAAAATTAATATCTTTTTAACCAGTAACTAGGAAAAAAACGCTGAAACACGTCAATTGATTTTAAATTGTACGCATTTTTTGACAATAAAATGAATAATTTTTTTTCAACCCCTTAGCTGCAACCCTCCCCAACTTTTTTTTTCAAATGCAAACCTATGTCGTGTATGGGCTCATTGAAAACCTCGTAAAAAATGGAATCTGACTATACCCTTTCTTTTTTAAAAACTTATGTGGTTACCAGGAAATGAAAAAAAACTCTTTTAAAAACAAAAAAGTTAGAAATACCTACTTAGTGCTATCTACGGGTGAATTAACGTAACAGATGCTGAAAATGCCCTCCACCCTCTACTTGGCAGGCTCCTAGGCGATGGTAAAACCCGTCTACGGAATTCGAATGCCTCAGCCGGTATGTTATGTGATTCCACTCTAATTCTGTTTTTAGATCTTCAATATTAGCCGGCCTATTTTGATAAACCTTGTCTTTCAGATATCCCAAAAAAAAATATCTAATGGCGTTAAGTCTGGGGATCGTGGCGGCCATTCAATTGTACCACGTCGTCCAATCCAGCGTCCTGCAAATATTTCATCGAGATATTCTCTGACGTTAATACCAAAATGTGGGGAAGCGCCGTCCTGTTGGAACCAAAGTGTTTCAGTGGGGATATCTGGATCTGCTTCATTGGGAAACATAACAGCTAAAGCAGGGACTAATTCAAAGCGTAAAAAGTCTAAGTAGCGTGCAGCTGTAAGGTTTCCCTCAAAAAAGTATGGCCCTAATATTCTGTTATTGATGATGCCAGTGTGGGTTTTCCTGACTCCAGAATTGATAATTGTGCCTGTTAACTACTCCATTTAAATAAAAAGTAGCTTCGTCCGAAAAGAGTATGTTCAGTGGAAACCCATTATTCTCGTCACATCGCCTCATTATTTCCTTACAAAATTGCAAACGCCTGTCATAGTCATCTTCCAAGAACTCTTGGACAAGATATACCTTATATGGGTGGTATTTTTCTGTTTTCAAAAACCTCGCAATCGTACGTCTAGACGCAGGATTGTTTTGGACTAATGAAACCGTTGACAAATGTGGATCATTCTGCAGAGATACGGCAATGTCCAATTTTTGATCTTCGTCTAAAACATGTGGCCTGCCACTTCTGGTCAAGTCCTTTACTGTACCATGTTCTTCAAATTTGTGTAAGATCTTACTCACAGTAGCCTGGGAAAAGTGATTTTCCGGATATTTTGCATTAAATAAAGTACACATTTCACTTTTACTCCGCATTCTATCCCCACATCCCAACAATATCAAGACTTCGATACGCTGCCTCTCTGACAATACCATTTTTGTTTGGCAAATTAAAAAAGAACACTTTGAAGGTACACAATTAATAAACTAAACAGATTTTAAATTTACCCAGAAATGCCACAATTTTAAAACTGAGTCAAAAAAATATTTTCTTATCAGGGCATTAAATTTGGTAAAAAAAATTTAACAACCTTTTTCTCTTTTGAAGTACACTACTCAACAATTGCTTGGGACTATAACTAATTTTATGTGTAATTTTTTTCTGAAAAAATAAATTTTTTGATGCTAGATTACGTTATCAGTTTTACAATAATCAATAAAATTTTTTGTGCTGCCTGCCCAGGTTGATCGGTTCTTAAAATTTGTAAACTTTTAGAAACTAGGTACTGATGATCCTTAGCAATTGTTGAGCAGTGTACATCATCAATGCTGAATGCCACTTTATTTGTTTATTTGCAACGTTAATTCACCCGTAGATAGCACTAAGTAGGTATTTCTAACTTTTTGTTTTAAAAGAGTTTTTCTCATTTCCTGGTAACCACTAACTTTAAAAAAGAAAGGGTATGGTCAGATTCCATTTTTTACGAGCTTTTCAATGTGCCCATACACGAGATAGGTTTGCATTTGAAAAAAAAAGTTGGGAAGGGTTGCAGTTAAGGGGTTGAAAAAAAATATTTCATTTTATTGCCAAAAAATGCGTACAATTTAAAATCAATTGACGTGTTTCAGCGTTTTTTTCTAAGTTACTGGTTAAAAAGATATTAATTTTATTCCGGACTTTTGCGCATCCCTGTATTAATTTATTTCGCCAGTTTCCGTGCTTTTTCAGTTAGTCCGCATCATTCAGTCATATTCGCCCTACGGAAACGGAAAGCCTGTTCCAATCCCAGGAGAAAATTCGCGCGCGCAAATTATGCAAATAGAAGTGTTTTAACTCCCAGGATGGGAGATGCAGTCTGTCAGTAAAGTGCAGCATTCAGCACCATGGGATTTTAAAGAGCTTTAAGTGGCCATTTTACGAATATAACTTGCCACCTAGAAATTTAGATTTTAGTATCAGTTTTTCGTACTTTTTACTTTGCCAACAGCAGAATAACTTGCGGAGATTTTTTCGTCTATTGCTCGCTTTAATTATCCTGAATTTAGCGTTTTCAAACATGAAATTTAATTATATGAAAGTTTGTTGCTTGGCAATATCGTAAATGACGTGTACAACAAAATTTCATGAACGAAATTGCCATAAAAGCAACAAACTTAGATAAAACAAGAAAAATATTTTGCCTAAAAATTTTTCTCAAATAATACCTAACAAGACTATTTTACGAAAAAGCGAGCCAAATTTAAGCTAGAAACACAGTGTTTATTGTCAGATTTCAACAACATTTTTTAAGTAAAACTATAATGATAATGAACGAATGATGTTTCTCAAAGGCAACAAGTTTTGAATGCACGAAACAAATTGTAGCGTTTAAAGCTACAAGTTGTTTTTTTATATAGTTTTCTTCATAACAATAATATTATATTTAATTAGTATCAACGGCAATTAGTTATTTTCTTATACAAAATAAATTTAACGATTTCTAAACCTGTTTTATTATTTAATAATTGCGCCACCGCTGCCCTTTTCCCGTAACGCCTGCTCGACTAAAGCCGTTTCAGATCGCTTTACTGTAACGCTTCGATATGTGGGTACGATCACGGTACGATTTTCTCGTCCCGGCAGCAGATATTGTACCAGCGGACAACAGGTTCTCTTTTCCTGCTCAGGCGGTTTTTTTTGCTTAATGGCGGTTCTGCCAAATTCAGTGATGCATTAAAATTTGCATATTTTCTGGTGGTATGGCGTGCTATGGTCAACTGGTGATGTTTTATCAGGACTATTAACGGTTGATTTGCAAACAGGTATGTTAAAATTCTAATATGGTGATAAATGCTATTTTCTTTCAATTTTCAAATCTAGTTTTATCCAAGGCATCTTGCTAATTTTGGGTGTTTTTTTATAGAAGTGTGCAATGTTCATTTTCTCTGTAGGAGTAGCCACTGACTTCTTCCGTTGGTAGCCTGTAACCCGCATTTATGGTGAGTTAACTCATACTTAAAATACCCATAAATATCTGTATAATAATGAGTTTATTATCACTATAAATTGTTTGGTCTTTAGTACGAATTTTAAGGGTCCTAATACTGTTTTTCCAAACAGGGTTTTTTTACGATTTTTTCGTTTGGTAAATTCATCCAGTTTCGACAATCGTTCCTGTATGGTTTGGCTCTTCACGTGACCACTACTAGTGTAGGAGCAGGGCGTCTCCAGCAGCCATTTTGTCCGAAAACAACAGGAAAACAGGTTTTACCTTTCCTTTTTTTTTGGGGAATACCAACACCTGCGCGCCATAATTTTGTTTATCTTTTTATCTTAGAAGTAATTGAAATTTTATTATTTTTAAAAAACTAAATAATTAACCTACATTTGATGACATGTTTCTCTTTTTTATAATATCGTTTGTAAATAATGTAAAACAACTATCAAAATTGTAAGAACCGATCTGATAGGGAAGTTAATTTTTTAGTTGATTTAAATGGGGTTAATTGCGCTTATAATATTACGGATGCTTGATCAAGTACACGGTATTATGCTATTACATCAGGAAAAAGATTGCGTTAAGTTTAATAGAAATAATGCGTCAGGGAAGTTCGTTTCTAAATTAATTAAAGTTATATTTTTTAATAAGTTATTCTTAACATATGAATAAAAACCATTTATTTTAACTGACTGTTTATGAATTTAAATTCATACCTTTGTGAAATTAATAACAACAGCTTAGGCTCTAAACTTGGTTAATTTCGGTGTTTCCCACCAAGTTAAATTCTAATTAAAAGTAACCGAATAAAAGGAAATACCGTGGCGCCCATCTTTTTTCCTTAATTAATTATCTTACCTTAATTAGGTACATTGTACTCACGACATTACTGCTTTACCAGGCGAAAAGCTAAGCCGAAGCAAATGTAACCTGTTCTGTAAGTGTTACAGAATAGGTTGCGTTTCAATATTTATTCGACTATTTCAATAACAAAATACAGGCTGCCCGGGAAAATGAGTGAAATTATCTGGTAAAAATAATACTATATACCTTTGATAAGGATGCCTTTACAAAAAAAGTTTTTGGAAGATTACCCACATTTTCCCAGACCTGTCCTAAAAATTAATAGTAAATAAGAACTATCAACATTTCTCCAATGCAATAGTCGCTGTAATTTTTGGGGAAATTTTCACCTAGTGTGCAATATTTACTGTAAATCTATTCTTAAACAATTTAAGCATTTTTTAAAACATTTACTTCTTAAGAATTGATAATGAAATATATTCATTAATATTTCAAGTTAGAGATTCAAGCAATAATGCATTGTGCCGTGCTGATTAAAGAAAAAGGGAGTAAAGGAAAAAACATCGTCATTTACTCAGACAGCCAAGCGGCCATGAAGGCCATCAGTTCTCCAAAAGTTAATTCCAAACTAGTGGGGAACTGTATACCAGGCCCTGGATAAAGTCGGCTTGGCAAACAAACTTAGGGTAGCCGGGTACCAGGCCACGAGGGCCACCCAGGTAACGAAAAGGCCGACGACCTAGCCAAAAGGGGATCAGCCATGGAAATGATAGGCCCTGAGCTATTCTGTGGAATCTCGGCAGGCCTCCTTAAAGCATCTATAAAGCGCTGGGTAGATAGAGAGTTTCAAAGCTGGTGGTTACAAACACCATAGGAAAACGAGAGGCAAAGCAGTTCATTAAGACCTGCTCGGCCAAGTTTAGCTCGGAACTACTGAGCCACAGTCGTACAGTTGTAAGGATAACGGTAGGTCAACTAACAGGACATTGCAAACTCAACAAGCACTTGGAAAGAATAGGCCTGGTGGAGGATAGCCTGTGTAGGTTCTGCCAGGAGGCTGAAGAAACAGCCCTACATGTGTGGTGCAAGCACTATGTAGACTTAGGTTTACTAGGCTTGGTGAGGAAAAGCCAAAACCGGCAAGATATATGGAGTGGCCAGTGTCAAGACTCTGGAGTCTAGTTAAGAAGACGGGCCTGGACAAGGTACTCTAAAGAACGATAGAAGAAACCACAATAAATCTGGCAAGGTTGCAGTGGTGGAGGTCATTTTTGCCATCTCCTCTCAAATAATCTAATCTAATCTAGAGATTCAAACTGTATAGCTGCTACAAAAGTACAAAACTATTGTATTCCATTTTTTTTTTGAAAATCTGGACGGAACGTCCCTACAGATGTTTTACAACATTATCATTAAATAAAAGTAGGATGATCCATTTTACCCGCCGCAAAATTTCCATACTTTAAATTCCACGTCTATAAATTAAAATGTAAAATTTATTTTCGAATTTAAACCGCCTTTTAAAGTGAATAATGCACTTCCGGAATCACCCCCTAACTCATTTATTCAGGTAATGGACCCGCCAGCCTCGATTTTCAATTGGAAATCTATCTTATAAATCTGAGGGTGGACTCGCTTATCAATTGAAAACTGCCAGTTTTGCAAAAGCTGCAGAGTTTCCTAAAATTCAAAGGGCAGTGTTTTAGTGTTTTTTATTTTTTTTTTTCAATAATAATATTTCTTTTAAAAAAGGTTTTTTTTTCAAAAGATCAATTGGGTTATTTTATTCCACTCTTTTTTAACTAGGCAAGCTTCAATTCAATTCAAATTTCAAGTTTTTTTCAAAATTCTAAAATACCCCTAAAAATATATGTCTTTCTTTCAGGGCTTTTCGAATAAAAACGTACATTTTCTAAATTTCTTTTTTTTTATTATCTTTTTTTAATAAATTATATAGGGTGTTTTAAACTAAAATAAATGGTTTTTTTCGAAAGAAAAAGCAAATTTTGTTATAACTAAAAAAAAAAAATTGCAAAGAAAGTCAGCGACAAACATTTCTTTCACTATTATTTTTAATAAAGTGTCCCCTAAACGCCACTGGGCTTGTTTATTTTTTGAACATCCAAAAACTGCTATTCTTGTGTACTATTTCTTTTTGATTTTGCAAAAATTCTTCTTTTTTGTACCGAAATGACGACCACAAAATTTAATATATTTGTTGTTATTTGATATGCGTTTTAAAAAAAACCATTTAACAATTTAACCTTTTTTTTTCGTGTTTCGTGTAAGTTGTTTTAGTATTTTAAC
>JAHBCN010020965.1:0-14495 GCA_019359885.1 Listronotus oregonensis | reverse complement strand
TACTTTAAGTTTTGACAGCTCTGCCTTGTAAATTTATGGATGATATTTAACTGGTTGCTTAATTCATAATTAAGCTTTAAAAAATGGAAAACGGGATTATTTCAATTATTTTTTACTAAAAATAAGCATTCATTGAAAGTTTAATTAAAGTAATGTGCCCAATCAGTGTGTTTCCTCTTGATGGTAATTACAGTAATCAGTTTTAAGAAGAATTCATTTTGGAAAAAGGTTAGTCCACTTGAAGGCCTCATAACTTAAAAACCAGAGGTTGCCCGAAAAAACTGATTTTATATTCGTGATCAGCGGTCCCAAAGAACCAGGTATGTAAAAATTCATGAAAATCGGCCTCATGTCCGTAAAATAAAATTTTACCTAAATTCATGCTCAGCGCCCCAAAAAAAAAATCGGCCTCATGTTCGTAAAGTAAATTTTACCGAGAAATGCATTGGACTTGTTCGCACGGCCAAATGGCAAGGCTGTCTCTAGCAGAGAAACTTACATTAGTTTTACGAATAGAATACACTATAGATCTTGCCCCATCTTGCCCATCTCTAGATTAGCGATGGGCATATTCGGATGATTTTAATATTCGAATATTCGTATTCCGGAAGATCTTCATATTCGGAATATCATTCGACATATGAAACATTGACCGATCAACGTCAGTCGGTATTCGATATATAGGCGCCGACCGCCAACCGTCGACTTATCCCGAAGTCGAAAGGTTTGCTTTCGAAATAACGAATTATTCCGGATAAATCAGATGTCGGAAGATGAAAAATGAATTATTTTGTTTCGGCTTTTAATTTCAGTCGACTATTATTGGGTTGATGTTGTGTTCGCATACGTATTCTTGTACGTTTTAAATTTGTTTTGCTGTTATTGGTGGTGCGGCGGAAGTTTTGTTTTCGTTTTAATTCTTGCCCCATCTTGCCCATCTCTAGATGGCTATGGCTAACATAACCTCAAAAAGTATCATGTTCCTTAATTTTCCACCCCAGAAACTATGACTTTTGTTGATTTACCTGATGACATTCCCTTAGAAACTCTTAAAAAAGATTCTAAATCCAGTAACTCTCCACAAGATGCCAATTCAAGTCAGTGGGGCTATGATTTGTATCCTCAACGTCGACAATCAGTATCCACTACAGCAAAGTCTATTGGGGAGTTTTTTGCAGGCAAAGGCAAGGACAATATTAAAAAAATTAAATGTGAAAGAAGTGTTTATAGGTGTTTTAAGGAGAGCCCTTTGGTAAAATTAATGATTGGAGCTCTGAAGTCATCAGGATGTGCGGTTGATATTAGACGACACATTAGTTGTGAAGAATGTGCCCCAAATGTTAGTGGAGGGTATGATCCTGTTTTAAATCAGGTATGTATGGTGGTTTTAGTTAAATTTGTTAAATCCCTTATTTTTTCCCTAAATTTTAAGGACCCATAGGCACAGAATGATGTAGGTACAGAATATAATTCAAAACTGATGGCTTATCTCTGACTACAGAGTTTCTGTAATATGTAAATATAAACATAAAAGTTGCTTTTTCAATAGATCATTTAGATATCATTATTTTGTAATTTTGGCATTTTATTAGTGATAATTGAAACTAGCGTTTTAAAAGAGAACTACAATACTTACTAGCGGGCCACAATATATGACATTTACAATTTAAATTAGAATTTTAATCTAGCCTAGTAGGTGTTTTTTTACCAGAGCCTCTTGCGGCTTTATTGCTTTTAGACAAGATGCGAAGTCATTGTAACATAAATGACATTTAGAGGGTACTAATGCTTAAACAATTATTTTTTGAATTGAATTATCTATTTTTTTTTTAGAGATAATAGCTAATAGTCTCTTAATAGATGTGTGATTGTAAACACTTACCTCAATACTTATCTACTCAATGTATTAGAAAAAGAAATAAGGAATACCAAAGCTAATGCAACTTGAGATATAACTGACAATCTGTGCAATGCAAATGATTGGTTTAAGACTAATCATTTTTTTTTTAAATATAATCAGTACAAACATAATATTTGATTCATCTCAAAAGTGTGATCGAGATATTTATATTTAAAATGAAAAAGTTGCTTCTACTGAAACTAGAAAATTTTGGGACTCAATTTAAATGGCACACTTTGCTGGTAAACTCACTATGATGATATACTTGGTGTATTGCTTTTTTTGTTATAATGAGTATATTAGATATAGGTATCCGAGGATATGTCAGTAGTATTCAGTAGCAAATACCTAATTGAACTTTTGAAATACAGAAAGAGGGTAAAATAAATATTGTTTTTGAAACATGCATGCCTATTTTGCATTAGTAAGTACAGTCAAACTCGGATATTATGAACCCTCAAAGGGAACCAAGAAGTGTTCGTTATAAACGAGCCGTGACTTTTATTTTAAAATAAACAATATGTTTTTTTAGAGAGTTAATTAAAACATTTCATTAAAAAATAAAAACACATACAATTATTTATTAGCTTATATTTTATCTATCTGCAACAGATATGTAATGTACATAAATATACATACATATTATGTACTTAAACTAAAAAAGCTAAAAAAGTTTTACAAGAATATTACTTATGTAAGTATGTGAAAAAAATCAGTAATACTAGATTGTTTTTTATGTGATACTAATATATGTTTCTAAATTTTAGTTTGAATTACTTCTACTGCCTGAATACAATTATTATTATCCATATTACTACAGCGGACAAACTTATTCACAATGTCAAGTGAGTTTAAAGCATCTAAAGCTGAAGGTTCTGAGAATAATTCATTTTGATTTTCTTCCATTTCATCTAGTTCGTCAACAAAATCAATTTCTCCATTGCTTATAGAGGATATTACATCTGCAGACGGAAACTCAGCAACAACTAAATTTTCATCAAGAGAGTCAAATTCATTTAAATTAACATTGTCAAATTCTGTAATTAAGTTTTCTTGGGACCATTCTTGTAAACTTGATCCAGATCTTGAGCTCTTTGCCTCTTAATCCAGAAGATTAAAGGAAGTTCGTCTTCTTCATCAAAGTCAGGCACACTTTGCTTTCCTGAATGTCGAAAACAGTTTGAAATGGTTGAAGTGCTCACCCGACCCCAAGCAGTTACTAACATCATAATCGCATCCAGTACTGAAATTTTAAAATCTGCGTTGCTGTCCAGAGTAGCGATAAATTTTAACAGAAGCTGTTGTCTGTAGTGAGATTTTAAAAAACGTATTACACCCTGGTCCATGGGCTGCAGAATAGAGGAAGCATTCGGTGGCAAAAAAACTAGCTCAATGCACTTTAGGTTGGGTACTTTTCGATGGGCCGAGCAGTTATCAACTACAAGTAAAATTTTTCTGTTTTGTCCTATAAGTTCACTATAATCACTTAAAGTTTTTGTAAAAATTTCTGAAGTGATCCATGCTCGTTTATTAGAAAAGTAACTTACTGGAAGATTTTAAACATTTTTAAAACATCTTGGTGAAGCTGACTTGCCAATAACAATAAGTTTTCTTTTCTTAGATCCGTCCATATTTGCACAAACAAACACATTAAGGCGCTCCTTAGACAATTTACCCCCAGAACATTTATCTCCTTTAAACTTTAAAGTTTTATCAGGTTTCATTTTAAAAAATAACCCTGTTTCATCTCCATTAAAGATATCACACTCTTTGTACTTTTGCTTCAGAGTTGGCCAAATTGAAGTAAGCTGGTTCGTAACGTCCAAAGATACGCTGGCAGATTCACCATGAATTTTTCCACTTTTTATATCACATCTTCGTTTAAACCGGTCAATCCAGCCTCTGGAGCATCCAGCTTTTTCCTCTAGCGCCCTACAGATTGCAGCATTTGCTGCGCCATTCTGAATTTTATTGATTATCTCGATTTTTTGACTTAAACTTATTGCTTTGTGCTTGCTTCCTAACAATAAACTTTGTTCTGACATTGTAAACGTTTCTAAACGTCACAGAATTGGTGGGAGAAAAGAGATGAAGGATCTTCGATAGTTCGTTATAACTGATAATAATCAAACTTCGGTGGGGAAAAATAGATCGCTACATCCGAGCGTTCGCTATATGCGAGGTCGTTATATCCGAGTAGAATTGTATGGAATAATATAGGGTTTTTTTCCAAGATTTTCAATTCGTTCGTTATATCCGAGCGTTCGTTATATCCCATGTTCGTTATAAACTAGTTCGACTGTATAACTATAGGTTGAATCTTTTATTTAAATTTATCTCTAAACTTAAGTTTATGCACATAACACATTTTCCCACTCTACAATGATATAGCCTTAAAAACTAAGAGCCCTTGTTTTGTGCTCAAAGATTCAGTTTTGGACTTTGCTGAGCTTCCTGCATTTTCATTTGAAAATCCAAAGTCATAAACTAACTATAGTCTGGAGTACTAAAAAGAGCCTAAAAATCAATTGCAAATTTTTAAATTTATGAATAGCTTTACTATTGTAGAGTTTTATGCGGGCAAAGGCAAAGACAGTATTAAAAAAATTAGTTATAAGATAAGTGTATTCAATAGAGTAGTGCCACTTTCATTCATTCTTTTACATTCCAACTAGACAACCTGCGATCTTCCACTTTGTTTGGTCTTTCATCTCTACAGTGACCAGGCTTTAGAACTTTCTCCCTGTAGAAATCTTTTGGGCTCCTATTAAACTCCAAGTCCGTAAGTCCCATCTTCATTAAATGCTTCTTTATTTACTTAAAGACACATGGTACGTTAGTACTTGGGGTTTAAGCCTTGTCACAATAAAATTACCCCTTTAGAAATAAAAAAAATACTTAATTGAATTTTTTTAAGGTTAGAGTTCAGATTATTTACATCATCACACACAGTGTCTACAGAAAAGATACATAACCTAGTTCAAAACAGATTAAACTTTTTTTTATGGTAGTATAATAAAATATACCATAATAGTCGCACACTTTTTTTTACCTGTAAAAAGTGACATTTCTTTTGTTGTGTTTTACTTTTACATTTTAAATATTGTTGCAAAATTTTATCATTCTACAATTATTTATTAGTCTTCTTTTTTTTTGACAAAAGTTTTTAAAAATTATTGACTAGTTCTCAGGTAACAACTTATATAATATGTCAGGGTAAAATAATTTGATTTTACTAGATCTAATGTAGTGTAGCTAAGTAGTTATTTTACCTCAAAAATCAATATTGTTATAATTGGTCATTTTGCAACTTTTTAAAATCCATTTTAAAGATAAAAAGCCTAAGGCAGATCAAAACTTTGGTTCTAATTGTTATTATAATATTTAATTGCTACTTTTAAATCATAAATGATACATTGTTCACTTATTATTTATGATTTATTTTATTATGTGCTCTATTGGAATCTTGTAGGTTCTACTGGCTTATTCTTTAGAGCAGAAGCCGTGGAAAGAGTCGTAAAAAGGACAAGTATTAGGCAAGAAGCAGAGGGGAACAGTAAGAGAAATCCAATCTTTTAATAAGCTGCTGTGGCTATGGATGGCATTTTTTGTTCCTTTTGTATCACTTTCGAAAGATTATTATTTTTTTGCTAGAACTTGAATACTCTTATAAATGGGATAAGAATTGACAGAACTTTTGGCTCAGCAAACAAGATTTTGTCTCTAAAGCGTTAAACCTGACAAGGCTTTTGGTGCTTCAATACAGTAATGATTAAAAATCATGTAAAAGAGATATCCGAATATATCTGTATTACCCCACACTTGTTAACCAAATTAGGTTTACAACCGGACCGAGAAAATGTATCTTAGAGTGAAGGTACCATTATCAACTAAACTAGGAATGTGGTTAGTTGTGGAAGATGATATTTTCAATGTATAAAAAGTTGATATTAATTCTAAGGCTTGTCGTACCTCAGCTGTAATCTAGTCAAAGCTTAAAGAGCTGGATCTAATATTTAAAAACAAATGGAGCATATAAAGGGACTCTAATATAAAAATATATTAATTTAAATTCCTGATACTTTAAGATAAACAGTTAACTGCCCATGATGGTGATCTCATTCCCTACACATTGTATAGTTTTTTGTGTAATCAGTGTTTATTTTTCTTAGTTTTTTTTTATGAAGGTTTAAAATAATTTGGTCTGGTTTTATTTATTTACTATCTTTCCTAAGAAAAGTTTTTATTAGCAGTTTTATTTTTAGGTAATTATATGCCATAACAACACTTATAAAGAAGGCATGGTCCAAGGAGTTCTAACCCATGAAATGATTCACATGTTTGATTATTGTCGAAACAACTTGGACTTCAAAAATATTGATCATCTTGCCTGTACTGAATTGCGAGCAGCCAATCTGGCCCATTGTAGCTTCGTATCAGCATGGTTAAATGGAGATACTTCTATATATAATTTTAAAGAAACCCATCAAAATTGTGTAAAGAGTAAAGCATTAAGTTCAATGTTAGCTGTGAGAAATATAACAAAGTTGGAGGCTATTGATGCCATAGAAAGAGTTTTCAGTAGGTGCTATAATGATTTGGAGCCTATAGGCAGGCGAATTAGAAGAAATAGTTTGGATATGCATAAAGCTTATGAAGATGGGTATTACTTTGGGTATGATGATGGTTTGTAGTAGTCGCAGCAGTCGGCTGTAGGATATTAAAAATATTGTAAACCTATTATTTGTTGTTTTGACTTTTTTAGTATATTCATAAAAAAATTGTGATAGATAATTATAGTCATCAAATATAAAATAATTAAATTTAGTTCATTATTTTTTTAAGGTCCCTTTTTGGTAATTTGTAATAACATGTTTTTTCACGGCCTCTGCTCCGAATAATTGGCCACCATAATTCCCCCTTTTGGCAGCTTCCATCAGACCAAAAGCAATGCCACTTTTATGCATCCTTTTAGAGTCCAACTTGAGAGGCCCCGAACTTCCCACTTTGTTCGTTTCTTTATTTCTAGAGTTTCCAGACTATGAAACCTGCTATCTGCAGAAGTTTTTCCTTTTTCCAAATCTCCAAATATTTAAGTCTCGTGTGAACAAACCGCCTATTACCATACTTCAGACACCCACGGCTACATTAGTACTTAGGCCTTAGCCTTCGTGGCCTGTCCCAAGATAAATTTAATTGTTTTTATACTCACTAAAGGAAAATTGACATATCATTCAAATTTAGTCTATAGTTTTGTGGCGGATTCATGTTTTAGTATGTTTTCTTTGGGATACTCGCCTGACTATTTGCAAAATAGGACCTCTGGTCCGGGTCCCGGGGTATAACGAACTGAGCCTGCTCAGCCTTATTGACCCCTTGAACTTGCAGATCGCCTGCAACAAAAAAGAAGAAAAACCTCCCAAAAAAAAAACAAAAATCTAAAATATTATTCTACGTTTCAGTGGCAAGTCGGTTGCCGTTGTCAAGATGAAACTAAAAGAAAAAATTGTTAAAATTTTACTTTACGGACACCACGCCGATTTTCATGAATTTTTGCATACGGGGGTTTTTTGGGGCGCTGATCACGAATCTAAAATTAGTTTTCTCTGGCAACCTTTGGTTTTTGAGTTATAAGGCCTCCAATTAAACTAACCTCAAAATTCTCCCTTCTTGAAACTGATTACATACACTAATTAGGCACTTATATATTAAACAAATACCCTGAAATTTACAATAATTTATTGTCCATTTTAAGTAAAAATTATCTTAAATGAATCCACTTTTCTGTACCTTTAAGAAGATATATGATGTATAACTGGTTGCCTGATTTATAATTAAGTTGTCAAGATATAAAAAACTGGATTTATTTGAGGTGTTTTTTACTAAAAATAAGCAATAAACTTTTGTAAATTTTAGTGTATTCGTTTAATATATAAGTGCCCAATCAGTGTATGTTCCATTTTGGTGGTAATCAGTTTCAAGACGGAGAAATTTTGGAAAAATGTTCATTTTGAGGTTAGTCCACTTGGAGGCCTCATAACTCAAAAACCAGAGGTTGCCGGAGAAAACTAATTTTAGATACGTGATCAGCGCCCCAAAAAACCCCCGTATGCAAAAATTCATGAAAATCGGCGTGGTGTCCTTAAAGTAAAATTTTACCAAAAAGGTAAACTAAATTTTAAGAAATCTTGCTCTAAAAACTTAGGAAATTCTGATAGCTTTTTACTTTTTATGACTTTTTGTCCTAAATGACATTGGGTTATTTGACTGGCATATTTATATTATTTAAATAGACAAAAAAGGTGGTGTGTTGTTCTAATTGATTTTAAGTTTACCTGAATTTAGCTCAGCATCAAGAATAGGTAACAATGTATCATTTAAATTAACACATATTAATGCTACACATTTATCTTTATTTAATAAAATAAATGCACTTTTATTTATTTTACGTTTTTTTGAACAAGTTTCCTTTGTTAAAATGGTAGAAGCATTCCAGTTTATTATGTTGGTATTATCAAATGCGTGTTGGTTGATTTTTGATTTGTGAATTTATGTGTTTCTCATGTATGTTCTATGTTCTTTTATGCATTTGGCTAATGGTCTGGAAGTTTAACCATATAAAATTTATTACATTTATCCTGGATCTTATAAATAACATTTTTTGTGTTTTCGTTTATATTGTATGGTTTTGTTTTTGTTACTTAAGATCTAATATTGTTTTGTGTTTTAAAGATACTACGAATATTAAATTTATTACCTGTTTATTGAATTTTATTTGATAAGCCAGGAATATATGGTAAAAATAGATTTGTAATAGGTCTATTTTAATTTTGTCTTAAATTTGGTTGTTCAAATTTTAGAAAGCATATGTTTATAAAATCAAGAGGATTATTATTTTGAACTAAAATATCTTTTAAAAATTCTTTTACGTTTTCTTTGTTTCGATCAGAATAAATTATTGTAATTCTATCAAAAAGACTTTTTACAACTTCTTTTTTTACCATCATTGGGTGATTAGAGTTAAAATTTAAGTATCTGTTTTTTATGTGTAGCTTTTCTGTAAATTTTAGTTTCAAAATTATTTACCTCTTTTTTCATTAAAATATCAAGAAAAGAAAGTTGTGAGTTTTGTTGTGTTTCCAAAGTGAAATGAATAGTGGGTTCTTGTGTATTAATGTGTGTTAAAAAAATATTTTTGACAATTTTCACCATGTTGATAAATAGAAAAAATGTCATCTATATATCACCAAACTAAAGTTTTATAATGATAATTTTGCCTTTTTAAATACTATGAATATACCAGTCAAATAATCTAATGTCATTTATGACAAAACCTTATAAAAAGTAAAAAGCCTTTAAACTTTCCTAGGTTTCAGAGCAAAATTTCTTAAAATTTAGTTTATTTTTTTTTTTTTAGTTTCATCTTGACCACGGTGGCCGGCTTATCACCGAAACGTAGATTAATATTTTTGATTTTTGGGTTTTTTGGGAAGTTTTCTTCTTTTCTGTTGCAGGCGATCTGCAAGTTCATAGGGGTCAATAGGGCTGAGCAGGCTCAGTTTGTTATACCCCGGGACCCGGATCCTAGAGGTCCCATTTTCCAAAAAGTAATAAGGCTAGTATCAGAAAGAAAACATACTGATACTTATGTAGTATTTAACCCTTTCACCTAGGCTTAAATGTAGGACTTATATATTTTAACAGCCAAAAAGTCCTCGTTGAGTACTCACCAAGAAGTTATACAATGGGACTGCTTTGGTACTGGTTTCGGGATAAGTATGTAGGTATAAAGTGATTGGACTTTTTATGCCCTCCACTGTGACAGCTCGGTCTATTGTGGCTCACACCTTTTTATATTTCTCCCAAAAGGATCGGACTTCTAATGAATCCGATACCAAATCGGGAGAGAGTTCTTACATCTCCTCTTACTTGTGTCGCTACCGGACACGAGCACAATGTGTTTTGATGTGTTCTGGTGTCCCTGTCTCCTGGAGAGTATGACGAGCAGACGATTAGATCCGTCATGCCCTCCTCTCCCGGTCTAGTGACGTGGGTAGGGGATAGGGTAGGGTAGGTTTAAAGTGAGTGGGTATAACACCCTTCCACCGCGACCGATCGGTCTATGGTGGCTCACACCTTTTTATATTTCTCCCACCAGGTCCAAACTCCTAATAAATTTGATGATCCTGCTGGGAGAGAGATCTTTCAGCTCCCCCAGCAAAACAAGGTGTCATTGCCGAGAATTGCGAATCTTAGTCGTGCCATTGCTGGGCACGAACACAGCGACAGTATATTGTTGGTTCGGTGGGCTTATGAAGGCCTCCGAGTGTCTGAGACCCAGAAGTCCATGCCAGTACCGAAGATTTTCTCTTTGTGTCCAAGCTGATATGAACTGCTTGGCCGTTCCATAAGATATACCGATGACCGGTTCCGGCCCTGTTAATTTTGTCTCCGCCCCCCTTTTAGCAAGGAGGTCTGCGGATTTATTATCCTCTAGGCCGGTGTGTCCAGGTATCCACAGTAGTGTAACCTTATTGTTTTGACCCAGTTTGGCCAGCGCATCCTTGCAATTCCAGACGGTTTTCGAATTCGATTCAAGAGCCTTAAGAGTTGACTATCGGAGAATATTTTAATTGTCTTACTTGTGCAGTGCCGATGAACCAGCGATCTAGACACATCTCAATAGCAAATATCTCCGCTTGAAATATGGTTGCGAGAGTGCCCAGGCTAAAGGAAAACTCTGATCTCGGCCTCTGTCCATATATTCCAGCTCCAACACCGTCCCTGGTTTTGGAGCCATCGGTGTATCAACAGATGTCAGCCATACGTGATCATTGGTCTTATGACTGTCACGTATAGCCAGCACATCTGTTTTGGTTGCATGCCCCAGGATTTGCCACAGATCCTGCGGCATGTCCAGAAAGATAGGGTCGCCTTACGGGTGACTTTTTCTAGATGCGAATTCCAGCTAAGAGTGCCATCTAGGATTAACCCCAGATATTTTGCTTCTTTCGCAAATGGTATTGTTTCACCTTGCAGAGTTGGTGGTCTCAAGTTAACCAGGTTTCTCTTTCGGGTGAAGGGGACGTGGGTAGCATGCCGCAGGATTTGTCACAGATCCTGCGGCATGTCCAGAAAGATAGGGTCGCCTTATGGGTGACTTTTTCTAGATGCGAATTCCAGCTAAGAGTGCCATCTAGGATTAACCCCAGATATTTTGCTTCTTTCGCAAATGGTATTGTTTCACCTTGCAGAGTTGGTGGTCTCAAGTTAACCAGGTTTCTCTTTCGGGTGAAGGGGACGTGGGTAGCTACCAGGTCCTTGTTACAGGAACAAGATGTTCTTTCTGAGGCCGCATCTCCGGCCTTACCCTATGAAAACGGTCCTATCCGCTTTTTTTATAGCCAGGAAACCGTTTTCCTTATAAAGGCGGTTCTGTCCGCCTTCTGTTTGGATTCAGGAATCCCTTCATAAGCACCCGTTTGTTCGGGATGGATTAGCCCTTCCCCGTGAAACAGGCACCGGTGACTTCAGGGGCACCTTTCGAAACGCATTCACCCCTTTCGGTCGGCGCACCTTTGTCTGCTTGGGACTTTGAGTGGCACTCTCGAAACGGATTTATCTGTTTCGGTCAGCGCACCTTTGTCACCTTTTTCCCATGAAAGCGGTTCTGTCCGCTTTCTGTTTAGAGCTAGGGAAGCAATAGTCTACCACGGCAAAGCCCCGCATTACCGCAGTAAGGCTGGATACTCGTGAGAGGTCGCCCTGTATCTCAGAGGCACCGTTGGAGACACCTGTTTAAGGCACATTCACTCATCAGCACGGTATGCTAACACCTTGAGTTAACCTTTGTGTTCATCTTAGCTTCGGATCCCGTTCCATACGCTAGCTAAAAGAGTTGCCGATAACCATCAACTCTAGCGCATGTTCCAAAAGATCCTACTGGGCCCAGCCACGACAACGACGTATGAACACAGCATTTGGGGGGATAAGTATGTGCTCAGCCCTAAGGGACCCCTTTGAACTGGTATATTTTCTAACACTAAATAAAGAAAAACCCCCTAAATATTAAAATACTGATCAACGTTTTGGTTGGTATATCTACCACCGTTTTCAAGTTGAAATTAATCGTAATTCAATTAAAAATTAAATAATACTAAAATTACAAATTTTATTTCGTTATAAATGCTGACAAAAAGATTTTAAAGTTTTATATCAAGATTATAACGGTTTTCATTTTAAATGTTATTTAATTTTCCGTTGATTTTTTATGGATTAAATTCATCTTAAAATCACAATTTTCGAGGGTTTTCCGTGTTTTTGTTTTAGGCAGTCTGCCAGTTTTTAGGGATCAGTTGGGCTGAGCACAGTCAGTTCCTATGTCTCGGGATCAGGACCGAAGTGGTCCCATTGTATAAATATTTTTGGCGGGTATTAAAAAGTCTTTTTTGGGTAAAAAGGACTTTTTAATACCTGGATCCGCTACGACAATTTGGAACATTTCAACAATATCTTAGCTGTCTTTTTTTTTTTTATCTTGGGGCAATCCACGAAGGCTGATGCCTAAGTACTAACGTACCGTGGGTGCCTTAAGTGTGGTGAGAGGGAGTTTGTTCACACGGGACTTAAATATTTGGAGATTGGGAGGAGAAGGAAAAGCTTCTGCGGGCAGCAGGTTCCACAGTCTTGACACTCTAGAGATAAAGGAACGAAGAAAGCGGGAAGTTCGGGGCCTCTCTAACTGAACTGTAAAAGGATGCATAAAAGTTGCACTACGGGTTGCTCTGTTGGGAGCTGCCAGAGAAGGAATTATACTGGCCAACTCCTCTGAACAGAAGCCGTGAAAATACCTATAGAAGAGCGACAGATCCCCCACAGCTCGACGGTGGGCAAGAGGAGGAATCCTTTCTGTGAGCGTTGGATTATTAATAAGACGAACGGCTCTTCTTTGAATGGAGTCCAGAATGCTAAGTGTTGTAGGGGACGCCATTCCCCATACATGAGAACAATATTCTAAAGAGGGTCTAATTTGAGGTACATACAGAGTGTACAGATTGGAAGAAGAGAAATATTTTCTGGCTCGGAAGAGGAATCCAAGCTTTTTTGAAGCTGCCGAGGCTATGGATGTAATGTGTTTGTGCCAGTTAAGGTTATTCTCAAAAGTAACGCCGACAAGATTAAACGACTCTTTGTTCTGCAGAACTTGGCCGCTCATATGTAAGGGATGAGCATTTGCAGACTTTTTCGCGACAGCGAACATGACTGTGTTTTCGAGGCATTAAACTGAACAAGATTTTTGGCGCCCCACTCCAAAATAAGTTTGAGGTCTTGTGAAAGAGATATCTGTATTGACCTGCGCTTGTTTTCCAAATCAGAATCACACGGTGGCTTATGAAATTGAATACTAGAGTGGAGGGTACTATCGTCAGCAAAACTATGAATGGGATTGATTGTGGAAGAGAGAAGATCATTAATGTGTAGAAGAAACAGCGTGGGTGCCAGCACTGAGCCCTGGGGCACCCCGGCATTAATTTGGTAGAAACTGGAGGAATGACCATCTACACTAACTGATATACGTCGATTAGAAAGGAAACTGGAAAGCCAAGAGCAGAGCTTAGGTGGAAGACCGTAAGAAGGAAGTTTGTTAAGAAGCCCATCATGCCAGACCTGATCGAAAGCTTTGGATATGTCAAGAGCAACGATCTGGGATTCACCAAGAAACTCAAGGGACTTGTTGTGTGAGACAAAGGAAAGAAGATCAGCTGTGGATCTACTGTGACGGAATCCATATTGTCTATCATGTAAGATCTTATGTTTTTCCAGATACTTTAAGATTTGGGAATTAATGAACTTTTCCATTACTTTTCAAACAACTGAAAGAAGAGATATAGGTCTATAGTTGGAAGGGAGAGTTTTGTCTCACCAAAATAAAACTTTTGAGTAATCAATGTGAAAAGACATGCAATATAAAGTGTTGGCGACATCAAAATGAGAAGCATTTTGTTTGCTGCTTTTGTGATTTTTTAAAAAGGGTAGTGGTTTTGTTGCAAGAAAAACTTTAGTAGAAATATTTTTTAAAGTTAGGTACTTCTTTATGAATCTATTTTATTAAAATAGCTTAGGCTGGTGTTATACTAAATTAACTAAATTTATAAACTAATTATAACTTTATGAACATAAACCTGATATATTATTTACAAAACCTATTTACTCAAGTCTATATTTTTAACTTTTGTTAATTAAATATTACACTACTGTAGGGGTGTGCGAATATTCGAATTACTTGAGGCGAATCGAATACTAATTATTAGATTTTAATTTCATATTTTGAATAATTTGAATTAGTCGAATAGTTCAAACAATTCGAATAATTCGAACTATTCCAATAGTTCGAATTATTTGAATAATTCAAACTATTTGGATGATTTGAATAATTGGAATACCCGAATTATTGGAATATATAAATACATGAAATAATTTAAATACATTTAACTATTAGGTTTGATGTATGAAAAAGAAATAAACTTTTTCATACACTCTCCCGGTTGCTACCTGATTCTCTCGGTGATCACGAGTCGATCGGTACCCTTAAATC
>JAHBCN010020964.1:0-14611 GCA_019359885.1 Listronotus oregonensis | reverse complement strand
GGTTTCACGTCCATAATCAAACGGTTGGAAACGTATTGTTCAAATATCCTTGAACAATAGGTCCAGAGCGGAACGACCACTTGCTGAAACCAGATATTACCAAATCTTACTTAATTGGCGAATTGCCGGTACAATTATTTGTTGTAACAGATCCAAATAAATTGCTGCGTTAAATTGCCTTCAACAAAAAATGGTAATAAGGTGTTCTCCCACCAACCAGCCCAAACATTCAATTTTTAGGATACTGGGTTGAACTTCAAAATACCTATTAGGTTTTCACGAGACCAATATCGAACTTGAGTTGGATTATGTGATTTAATAATGGGTCGATTCATCGGTGAAAACAATCGACCTAAGAAAGTTTTCATCTGTATTTGCCCTTTCCATTATTAATTCGCAAAACCCATACGTCAAAATTATCTTCAGAAAAATTTCTTGTGTTTTTGGGCCTTGTAGGATCGGAAACCATTTTTTAAGGACTCTTTTAACTGTAGTAGGCGATGAATCTGTTACCTCAGCAAGTTGTCTACTGGTTATAGTGGATTCTTGTTCAGCAGTAACACAAATTAATGTAAGTCAATTCGCCTAAGTGTTTCCTATGTTTCTACTACAGTGGACCTGTCTGTATAAAAGTGGAATTAAGAAAGTTCAAAAACAATCTCAAAAGTGCATAAACTTAGGGGAGGAATGTGTCGAGAAGAGGAATGTGTCGAGAAAATATTTATTTTATTTAATGTATTTTGTTATGCAAATTTCTTATCTAAAGTTTATTATTTACAATATATATATAAGAATATACTTATTACAAATAAATAAAAAGTTGCAGCCAAATTCCACTTTAGATTTAATCTCTTTTTCGATATACCTATGAATTCCGGTAATTTTAAAAATAAATTAATGCAAAATTGACTTTTCTAAAGTTAATTAATTAAAAAAAAAAATGAGAGATGAGAGAACTTCAGTTATATGCCTTCACCGAATCAAGTATAAGGTATTTATGTTGTACAATATTGACCTCTTATAACTTGCAATTAAATTCGTTCAAGATAATTAATAGATCATTACCATTTGTGTTAAAGATTACCAATTTCACTACTTCATGGTTTTACGTTTTCTTCTCATTAAGTAACCAGAAAATTCTTTAAATTATGTATGATTAGACACCGATAAATTGACTACTAAAAAGTGACTTTCACCCGTCTTCATGTTCTTTAAACGAATCGTCATTGGCTTTTGTTTTAATTAAATTTGCTTAAAAAAATTATACGCATTAAGCAATTTTAAAACTTTTTTATTTTGTACCGCATTTTAATACGTGAAGAATAGCTTGAAACGTAGCAGGTATGAAAAGTGTTTTCTTACGACTGAGCCCGGGAAACTTTTACGAGAAAAAAATAGTTTTATATGCTGTTTTAAATTTTTAGCTCTAAAACCAAAAACTAGCTATTGCCAATACCCGTGTTACATTATCTTACAATTTAAATTTTCTTGGACATAACAGAAACAACATTTCTCTTGACCACGGGGTCATTGTAGTTAGGCTATGCTGTATGTTATGGAACCTTTTTACCATAATCGTCTTCGTTTAAATCATCCTTAAAGTTTTTTTTTAATTTTCTGTGGAATCTTTAGGGTGCTCTTATTGTAAATATTAAGCATTTCTTTTTGTTATCTTCTTATATCGTATATATGCCCGCTTTTTAAGAAATAAATTTGTTTATAGCCTAAAAAGGAGCATCTTTTTTACGTTTTTGGGCCAAGGGTTTACATTTCTTCTTGAAAATGCCAAAAAAGTTAATATCTTTTTCGTTATAATTTACCAAAGTGAATACCCATTTTGTATCTAAATTAGTAACGAAAATGAGTATTATCAGTTTAATGCTATAATCTTAAAATAATTGCAAAAATAATTACACTAGCAATAAGAAATGTAGTTGGTAAAACTGATTACTATTTCAAATATTATCCAAAATCCTTTTAATTCTTTTTTTCGAAACTGGTACACAGCTCCAATTTGCATACTTTACTAAGAAAGTGCTTCTTTAATAGGGAATCTGTTATAAATGAATAATTTCATCTTCTGTAAGAATGTTGAATTTATTTGACTGATAACTAACTGTACGCTTTATTGGATATTTTAAAATGTTAATTCCTTCTTTTTTAATCAGTATCGATTTCAGCATTAAATATTTAGCCCACAATGTTTCGTTCACTTCACTTCTCTATCGTATGACACATGACTTGGGATATACTGGTTCCTTCTGCAGATTTTAACTCAATTTCCTAATTCCATTTGGTAAATTAACCGAAAGGCCAGTAGAAATGTAAAATGAATTGAAAGAGGTTTCGTAAATATATAATTAACGTTAATTTTGAATAAAAACTGTTTTGCAAAACACTATAATTAATAACCAGCTAAATGCTTTAGGTACGATGTCCTTCAACAGACATTCTGCACACCAAATACATAATTTTGAAGGAAACATTTTTTTATAAAAGACCATAAAGCCTACTTCCATTTTAAAAGATGATGTGACGTGTATTGTAAATGATTTATTTACTTAAGAGTTTTTTTTAATACTACCCAAGTAGCACACATGTCGAATGAGACGTTTACGTGGCTTTGGTATTAGTTATGTTTGGTCTAAAACGTCATGTGATCAATAGAGGACGTCACAGAGACGTCAAAGTGACGACTAGTATTGGACGTCTTCTAGACGTCAAAAAAGCCTTAATACGAGACCGTTTCAGCACAAATATCCTTAAGCTCGATTTATCGAAGAATTAGAATGTATGGGCTACAATCATACCGTCCTCGGCTTGTAATTACGTTGACCAATAGACATAGACAGTTACATCTGGTATGGTGTCAAAATCGGGCTTAATGGAATGAGGAATAAAATAGGGTCGTATTTAGTGACAAGTCACGATTTTGTTTGTGGGCTCATGATGGGCGAAGGAGAGTTCGTCGAAGACGTGAAGAGGCGACAACTTCAATTTTGCGTAGAGAGCGAGACTGCGCTTACTAGAGGCGTTATGGTATTGGGTGCCATAGCAATTGGAAGCAGATCATCTTTAGTTTTTTTAGACAGAAATATGAACGCCCAGTCTTATATAAACAACGTGTTACAACCTGTTGCGTTGCCGAACCTTTAACAACTGCAAAACCCAATTTTTCAGAAGGAAAATGTTATACCACACACAGCTGCACTTACAAGAGACTTCCTCTGACAAGCTAATGTTACTCTTTTTCCCTGGCCTGCAGGGCCACCTGATCTATCGCCTATTGAACATGTATGAGACATGATGGATAGGAAGTTGCAACATCTTTTGCTTGATGTACAACGTTTCCGTTATGAAGTAGGATTGTCCTGGGAGACCCTACCACAGGCAGATATTGATCATCATGTCAAAACTTACATGGTGGCGCAAATCTACTGATTTTTGGAGAGTTTGGTAAGTTGTGGTTAGTTGTGTTTAGAAAAATTATTCTTGTTTACAAAATCATCAATTGTTATTTGTATTTGCCCCAATTATTTCCTAAAATATTAATATAATAAACTTACAATTACTGGGTGTTGCACTTTCTATGTAGCACAGTATATTTAGATGTCTTTTAGACGCCTTTCAGGGTGACTTACTTACGTCACTTGGACGTCTATCGTAACATTATGACGTTTACTGGACGTGAATAAGACGTCAGGGTGCTACCTAGTTAGTAAATAGCTACATGATACAAAAAGCTTAAAATAATTTTATGTTTTAATGTGTCCATTTCTTTTTTATTCACAAAAATCACCTATTAGCATTATTTCCAAGACAAAGAATATTATTTTAAAGGCATGATAGTATATGAGTCTCCCAGGCTTTGTATTTTTAAATTTTTACCAAAAGAAATAAAAAATAAACTAAACTATCCCTAAAAGTAACGACTTTTATAGCTAATTAATAGCAAAAATAATGCATAATTTTAAAAATCTTCAGAAATATTTTTTTTGTGTAACATTACTTTGATTTTTAGCGTTTTAAAAATATGTATGCATGTTTTAAATCTAAGAAAAAAATCTCAGCATAACTGCACATTCTTTTTCTTATTAATTAAAAAAAAAACAAAAACAATTTTAAGAAATGCAGTTAACTTGGTAATAGATTTCAGTCGAACATGCAATTTCTCAAAACTACTGTAATTTAACTGACCTTTCAGCTCCATTAATAAAAGACTCGAATCTCGGACATACTGTATTAGCACGTTCTTCTTTTTTTTCGAATCGGAACTCGATTTAAATCATCCTGTATACGTTACCGACTACACGGAGTAAAAGTAAGAAAACGGCCTTAGCATCAGAATAAAGAAAGGCCATATAAATTTACTGGTTTCTGTTCTCCGCAAGAATTTAAATAATGCCGATCTCTTGCTGTATCGGATCCTGAATTATAGCGTGTAGATTGGATAACGATAAGTCAGAGGTGAATTAGTGAGTTAATAGCTCACGTGTATTTTAAATCTGGCTATCGTTTATTGAGCACGACAGGAAATACTGGTGTTTAGTAATAGTGCGGAAACGAGATTTTCGTGTCAGATTAAATCGAGAGGCCCCGCGGTGTTCAGTTGCCACCTAGGTTTAAGACGATTTACTTCAATGGAAGGGCATTTGTTTACATTTAAGGGCAAGATAAAGAATAAGAACATAGAGGTAAGGGATTTATGAATTGACCAACACGCCGGTGACATTAACCGACGAAAATTTTTATCGAATAATCTAGTACGAGAGCTGAACTGAAGCCGGAACGTATCCAGGGTTAGTAACCCTATGTTTTGAGTGGGATTATTTGCCAGAGGTTGAAAATTATTGATTTTACTAATTATTTGGTTTATTCTTAAGGTAAATGTTAAAGCTTTCATTTAACCACGTTGGGCCGTTTACATTTTATTTACTTTACATTGACTAACAACCCAACCCTACAAAAATATTTTTAAATTTTACTACTTTCCTCAGCAAACTTTAGTATATATATTACGGTCAAGTTCACACCATACCCTCCGTGACACCAGCGCCTCTTTAGTTAATGCTATTCTGGGGCCACTTTTTAAGCAAAACAGCCATATAAGATGGTGCTCCTTACCTCTACCCTCCATATTTTATTGGGTGTGATCAGTAGTTTGCAGATGTTTACACGCATCAATTAAATGAATTGATGTGTTGTACGCTAGGGGCGCTATGTTGAAATGTACCTACTGTATAGTATCAGCAGTCATTATTTCGGCGCTAAATGACAAACATTTTAAAATAAATTTGTTTTTTCGGTTTAAAAATATGGTTTATAAAAATTATAGTAGATTTAAGGATTATTGTAAATGCGTGATAGTACATAGTAAAAAGGAGTATAAATATAGTATGTTTACTATAACTATAGTTAAGTATAGATGTTTTTATTTTAATCTAAGAGCTACAGCCGAAATTTTAACTTGATCGCGGTTACGGTTAAAATTCATCGGTATGGTTCCCTTACCCAGGAACATGGCTTTACCGCGCAGGCGGCCGATGTAGCGTGTTTGAAGGGTAGCTATACGGGGTAAAAGAACGGAATTTTTCGGGGTAACTAACGTATTGCGGTTATGCCTAAAAATTAGTCTGAAACCAAGATCACGTCGTAGTTTATTGGATTCCCGAGGCATGGCCAACTGAAGTGTGCCGAACAGAATGGAGACCAAAACCAAAATTGTTTGCGCTGAACGAAATCATTTCGATATTTTAATTTGAATGTCATGTTTTTTTTTTTGGAATAGATTGGGAGTACCAAATTTTCTAAATTTTATCTTTACTAGTATGACAACACCACATTTCTGGTAAAAAGTTCCGCAGCTCTTAATATCTGATACCGATTTTTTTAAACGGAACTTAAGCGATTTTAAAAATATTTTAGCGCGGACTGACGTCCTTTTTGCTGAAAATGCAGTATTGTCATATCTCAGTTATAGAAGATAAAATTCTGAAAATCTGTGAACTAACTAAATTGCGATAAAAATAAATGGGACATTCTATTTAAAATAATAAAAAATTTACGTGTAGCACAAAAACTAATAAATATCGCAAAAGCGACAACATCAGTGCATAATTCCACATGACCATAAATCCGCAGAGACTGAAATTTTGTAAACTCAGCTTTAGCGGTTTAAAATATAATATTTGGGCGTTGTAGTACTTTTAACTAACCGTGTATGCATCTTGCATTGTCACTTTTTATATAGTAAACTTGTATCCATTGTCCATTGGATCGAGCCTTAAGAAGTATTTTCCGGAAAACTACCTACTTAGACCATGCTTTTTTAAAAAATATTCGACCTTACAAAAACGTTATTTTGCACGTTAATTTTTTTTAACCTTTATTTTATATTAGGTTTTCATTATTTGCCCTTTTCGACAAGAAATTCTAATTTTTAAATATTAAGAGAACAATTTTACGTGAAAAGGATTATAGGGTTACGCTTAAAAACATTTTCGTCTGCAAGACTACTTATTACTATAAAGTGCATCTTAAATGAACATTTTCTATATTTTAATAGTGACTTCTCACCGTTAATTGGTGGGTAATGGCTAGCACGTGTATCCTGTGGATATCCTCATTTCAATACATATTTTTTGCCCTAAATAGCATGGTTATGGTGTCGGTAGTCAATGTAATGACCTTTGAATAGAATGCCTATTACTTTTATTCTTAGAAATTTTTAAAGAAAAAATACAATTAGAGTATGTTAATTTTAGTTTTTATTATTTATCAAATTCAGAATATATCAAAATCTTTCATGTGAACATTTTAAAAATAACATAAGTAGAGTAAACTAACAGTTAATTTATTAGTTATCAATACTAAAGTCTTACAAATACGACACACAGCGAATAAAATGTAATTTAGAATTTAAACACTCCTATAATTATGTTTGGCATTTAACCACTCCTATAATATCTTTGTAAGTACAACTGGCATATATGCTACAAAGACATATTAACAAATGTGTATGTCTTTGTCAAAACCATGTAAACTAAAAACGATTAGACAATTTTATTTTTGGGCTTTAGACGGGTTGCCCATCTAGTGTGTTTTATTTCTATTCTCTTTATGTCATTACGACAAAATTATTGCAGTCAGAAACTCACTCACAAATCTTACTGTCGAATCCACTTAGTTCCGTTGGGTTTACAATTATAATTTAACCTAAACTCTACTAAACCCAACCCTTGGTGTGCATGTTTTTTCCCATCATAACAACGTTATTGTTTTACATAAAGGTATAAGATTAAAAAAATTCGTTAATATAGACAGATCAGTAAAATCTTGCCAAGTCAAAAAAGAGTGGAACTGGTCTAATTTTAGATCTCAGTACTTTATCACATCACGTTTATAAAAAAATCCTTCTTTTGCCCATCGACGAACTGTGCCTTTAACGGCTATTTATCCAAAAAAATAGCCCATATTAACAAAAACATTACAAATGTTATTTATAAGAGTCCAGTGTGAATGTAGTACATTTTATATAGGTGAAACTTCCAGACCATAAACCAAACGCATAAAATAAGATGAAACATACGTTAAAAACACAGAATTCCACAAATTAAAAATCTGTCAACATAGTTATTTGATAACAACCACATAATATACTGGAACGCTTCTAGTATTTTAGCAAAAGAACGTAAAATATATGATAAGGTTGCAAACTTGGTTTTTTCTTTCTTTTGTGTCAGTCGTTCTGCCAGTTCATAGGGGTCAATAGGGCTGAGCACACTCAGTCGCTATACCCCGGGACCAGGACCGAAGCGGTCCCATTGTATAAAAACTTTTCTGGCAAGTATACCCAATAGGAACATTTGAAAATCTGAATCCTTCACACAATATATAACATACTTACAAATTAATTAGCCCATACTATTCCTCCCAATAGAGTAACTCGACCTGTGACTTTTATGCATTCCTTCACAGTGCAATTGGAAAGGCCCTGAATTACCCGCTTATTAATACGTTTATTTCTAGAGCATTTAGGCTGAGAAAAATTTTGCCAGCAGAAATCTTTTTTTTCTCTCATAATCTCCAGATCCAAATATGTAAGTCGGTTTTTCATAAACCGCCTCTTACTTTATTAAGAACACTCATGATATGTAATACTTAGACTTTAAGCCTGCGTAAATTTCCTCAGTGGTTTTAGCTATATCAGGGACGTGCCCACTACAAAAAAATCCTAGCTACGCCAATGTCCGGGACCTCCACTAATATACAGGGTGATTCACGGTCGATGGTAGGTTAGACGTTTATGGAAACGAGACGCAGAATTTTTCTTAAAATTTAGTATCTTACATTTTCTTTTCAGCATTGCGACGTTGCCGCTTCTATTAAAAAGTCCTAGAAACTTTATTTTTTTAAATGGAACATCCCCTATTTTAACAAGTTTTTATATTCGCCCTTTTATTATAATACTTTTTTGTTAATATTGCCCTAACCTATCTCTATCGGTTTTCGAGATAAAAAATAATTTGTGTTAAATATGGTCCAAAACATGCAGTGCAGCTCACTGCACCCAGGAAGTTTCCAGGGAACTTTACGAAATGTTTGACGATCGTTGGTTTAGGCGCTTAGGGCCATGGGATTGGCCACCGAGATCATCGCCGCTTGACTTTGTTTTATGGGGTGTTTTTAAAGAAAGGGTGTACATTACTCCAGTGCCTACTAAAGAAGAACTGCGACGGCGAATAGTGCGGTGTATTGAAGATCTGGATCCCCATCAAATTGAAAAAGCAACCACGAGTCGTGTACAAAAGCATATTCTAAAATGTTTAGAATGTAATGGACAACATTTCCAGCATTTATTGTAAAAATTTGTTATTTTGTTTACAATTTTGTTATTTTTATTCATCTTAATTATGTTATTTTCTGTAGTTTCACATGTTAATTGAATTATTTTGTAGTCAAACTGTCATAAGCTTGATATTTCCATGGTTACTTAAAATTAAAAGCGGCTTTATTAAGCAAACTTGATGATTTAGGTATAGGGACATGATATGTCATCTTAAAGCATTCTTCTTCATCTTTTATTTTATTGAGTAATATACAGGGGGTTTCATTTAAAAAAATGATCTTTTGACCCCTTTTAAGAACTAACGGAAATAATAGTAATTTTAGCACGCCCTGTATGATATGGAGTCGATTTTTCGGTGTAAATTAAATATATCGTGTCTGTCTAAACTACCACCAAAACGTCAACTTTTCATAAATTGAGAGCACTAATTTACTTAAGTTTAATTAGGGCCATGTTTTGGACCATATTTAACACAAATTATTTTTTATCTCGAAAACCGATAGAGATAGGTATAGGGCAATATTAACAAAAAAGTATTATAATAAAAGGGCGAATATAAAAACTTGTTAATATAGGGGTGTTCCATTTAAAAAATAAAGTTTCTAGGACTTTTTGATAGAAGCGGCAACGTCGCAATGCTGAAAATATTTTAGATCAATAGAACAGGTAAGAAAATGTAAGATGCTAAATTTTCAGAAAAATTCTGCGTCCCGTTTTCCATAAACGTCTAACCTACCATCGACCGTGAATCACCCTGTATAGTATAATTGGATATTAAGGTCTTTAAAACACGCGCGATTTTTCGCAGTGCAAGTGTTTTAAAGACCAGTTACTTACGAATACTTTAGGCTATTTTTTTATTGCTTTTGAAACATTTGGTGTAGTAATCATGTCAGATTATTTTATTTTTTCAAATAGGCTGATATGTGCCAAAATTTAAGATTAAAGGTTGGCAATGTCATTTAAGACTTCACATTTCTCGTGTTGTTAATTAATGTATCATGGTAACGTTTAAAACATGCGCGTGTTTGAAAGTTGGATTTAAACACGCTGAGGCGTACTTTAATGAGGCAAAATAGGGTACCAATTAAAAAAAAATAAATACCCGAAATTTATTGGGTAAATGTGCTACATTAATTAAGAAATTCCAGTTAATGCGGCCAATAATCGCTAAACATATATTTTCATAACTTATTCCTAAAAATGGGATACAAAATTATCCGGAAATATCTTAAAACATTATGTGGCTTTATTACATTAAACCGATATTAGATTTAGATTCCAAACCAGATCGCAGCACGCGTGGAATTTTTGCTGGTATTACGAAAGATTTTATGTATCCTGTATTAATATTTAACGCACTTAACGTACTATCGGAGGCAGTAAATTAATTTCAGTTTTAAACCATTTACAAGCTAATATCTTAAATTAAAGTTATTAAATTTAAGTAATTCCGTTTATGTTGCATTTAACTTTTAAGTTTAATAATACCATCATTATACATGTAGACTTGCAGTTTGTTTTAAAGTTGTTTGTACAGGGTCATTAATTGAGGACTGAACACGGTAACGTTTTTTATAGCGTTTTATTTTTTCGACTCGTTTCACTGAAAAGTATTTTGTATTTATTTTTAGTAACGATAGAATTAATTAATTTCATATGACTTTGCAATTTAAATTAGATAATAGAAAAGTCCTAAATTTCCAAATTATACTGCTCCACTGTTTTTGGGCATAAAAAATCGAAAAGTTAACATATCGGATAGTTTTTTTTATATTATTCTACTTTTTATCGGATTTATGATAAAAACTGTTTAATGATCAAAAAACAACCGATTCATATGATTTTTGCAATTGAAAATTAAAAAATTCCAAATTTTAAGTTTTGACTGGAAACTTGAGTCCAATAATATTTTGCAATATTTATATATTTTCTTTTTCTTGTCGCGGTTTAAAATACTAAAAATTAAAAAAAATGTCTTTAATAACTTAATTTTTACGATTTTTACAAATTTTTGCAATATTTAAAAAATCAAAAAATTTAAATCCGATGACGAGTAGAACATTAAAAAAAAACTAACATGAACTAACTAGAATATTTTTTTAATGTCGATTTTTCGATTAAAAAAAAAATGAAAAAAAGAAAAAACTAAAAATTTTTTTTTTGAATTTTTTATTAAAATTGTTCAATTTTTGATGCGCAACAAAAAAAATATATTATGAAAAATTAATGCATGACCTTCAAATCTTTAGTCAAAAGTCAATAAATTGATTTTTTGACTTTTCAAATGACAAAACCTTCATGTAATCATTGTTTTTGAAGTCTCAAACAATTTTTTTTATAAATCCGATGACAAGTAAAACATTAAAAAAAATGTAAATATCTTCATTTTTTATATTTTTGTGGCCAAAAACAATAGAGTCCCACTTCTATACAAATACCAATATCAGTTTCAATATACATATTGGTAAAAGTAAAACATGTAAACAAATTAATTCAGTTGTCACTAAAATACATACAAAATCTTTTTTATTAAAACGAATCGAAAAAAATAAGACGCTTTCAAAAACAAACCAATAAATAGGGCGTCCTGTTAAGCAATGTTAATTTTATCTCTTTTTTTTCAATTTAATTATTTTCTTAAGTTTTCTTCAGGGCCCTACGGAGAAGCACACAAGACAGCCGCATTAGGTATTCTGTAACACGAGGAAAGCCACATATATGGCTCTGGGGCGCTATTTTTGACTATTTGCATTTTCAGGATCTTCAATCTACGGGCATAGCCAGATTGCGGTTCAAATAGGCAGGTATAAAAACCTTTTCCCAGTTTATGTATGGCAGAATTGCGGACCAAAACTTTATTTATTGGTATTTATCACGTCTGAAATATAATTGGGAAAAATAAAAAGCCGCTTTAACTAACTAGAACTAACCATGACCGACTAGAACTGAGGGCTTTTGAATTTTGGTCAAAATATTTTCAATATTTTTCATCTACACCTTAATTATTGTATTCAGCATCAATGCTGTCCCCATGGAAGTGCAATTTAACTTCATCTAAAGCAAGCAATAGCCTACAAGCAATAATCGGTGAATCTCCCAGATCAATATTTTATTATGTGTAATCGTAATAATATACGTAGTTTTTTGGAAATAATTTTTCTAGTGTGAAATTTGGGATGCACAAAAGTATAGGAAATACAGGGTAAGTCTGTAAAGTGAGACCCCCCGTTTATTGCTTTAAATATTCAAATTAGGAAAAATGTATTTTACAAAAATATTTTGGTTTTTGCTGCTCTATATTTTGCAAACAACGTTATGTATACAGGATGTACCAAAAAGTCCGTACAAGGACAAAGTTCATTTTTTTAAAGACTTCCTATATTTTTTGTAACATTTTGTTTCTCATAAATTTTGATATTTTTATTCACTATATCATATCTCTATTTTTAATTGTTTAGAGATATTCGCATTTAAATACAAAAGGAAGAGAAATATCCGCTCATTTTTTGATTTTTTTTACGTTTCTATGGTTTCAGGGTTTTTAGGTGACATAATAACCTAGTAACAGCTAAAAAGTAAAACGACAGTTTTATAATTTTTAAAAAAATTGTTTAAATTTTTTTTTCTTGTTTAAGGCTTCCCCTTTTTTACTTCATGTGATTTCTAACTACTTATTAATTATTACTATGACTTTTTTTGTCTTTTTAAAAAGCCGCTAAAACCAAGAAACGAAAAAAAATTTTGGATAGGGATTTTCTTCTAAATTTGTTTTAAATGCAAACCCGTAAAAATTGAATATGGGAATATGAATCCCAAAAAAAAAAATACTATTTTTATGCAAAAAAAAATGAAAAAAAGGAGCATTAAAAAATAACTTTGTCCTTGACTGGTTTTGTACCCTGTATACATAATGTTAATCAAAATATAGACAAAAATAAAATATTTTTGATAAAAATTTTTTCCCAATTTGAATATTTAAAAAAAAAGGGGGTCTCACTGCCCGACTTACCTGTTTTGAATCTTTGTTTTAATGGTTTAAAACGCATTCCCCAAATTTTTTTAGATATTTTTAAAATTTCGAATATTTCTAAAAGGGTTTTTGAAAATTTCCAATATTTTCAGTTCCATGGAAATATTTCCATTTACACCACTATGTGTGAGTGTTTTCCTTGAGTGACAGTAGCCTGTCAAGAGTTCTTCTATTTGTCTTAACTGAGGCGCCAAAAAAAGGGGGCCTCAGTTGTTAGTTTTTTGGAAGAGTCCCCTAGCATTGCCTTCGATGTCTTTAAGGGTGATCATGCCAACATCAAGGTGTTGTTTAAAGACCCCTTCTATTGTTGTTTTCATTGCTGTTTTGATAGTTCGAGAAAAGGTTCTAGCCGTTAAATTTCTAAAAAAAGCGGCTCTTGTGTTCATCCTTTCTTATTGGCCTCTTCTCGTGTGTTTAAAAACCCATAGGTGTTCTATGTTATTGTTCCTGGCGGCAAGTTCTTTCAGGTTGTTCATGCATTCCTTCACGATTTTTTTATATTCGGAAAATTTATATTGGATTTAAATATTCCTAACTTTAATTCACTGACTGTTGATAAAGTACTGGTACTGGGGATTGTACGGGTCAGAGTTGTTGCCACCCAGTTTTTATTGTTAGGACAAATTTTTAATCAGTCGTTGTCTTAAATATCGTTTCGTTTATTAAGTCGATATCCTGATATTTCTTGTCGCGTGCAAAACATTCCTATCGCAACTTTCATTAATAGCATCAATTAAAGATTTAGTATATATCACCCACACTAGGACATAATGTAATTAAACAGAATTTATTATTGTAATTAACGTCTGTAACTTAATCGGTTTATGATAAAGCCATCCTATGCATCAGTATTTTTGATAGGGTATGCACGAGGCTAACGAACTCGAAATCTGTGAACTGTGACGATCTTAAAGCATTTCAAGTTTATAAAGATGAAGATTTGTGTTTGCTTAATATTTGCAGCTGGTATATAATCGGAGAAATCTACATTTTCCCCGTCAGACTCGGAATGGCAAGTTTTTTGGTAGTGACAGATAAGGATCTAGTTTTATGGCCTTTGTCAGGAAAACAACTTGATATTTACAGCACCTTTTCGGGATTTATGTGAATGATTTAAAGATAAAAATTAAGCTATGTACAGGGTGGCGCCTTTTCGATAGACTTTTAGGGTACTGGTAAAACTACAAGAGCTAGAGCAAATCTGATGATAAGGTAAAAAAAGATCGCGGCTAAATTGATTCGTCTCGGAGATACAGGGTTTTTTTTAAATTTTAAGATTTTAGCACACCTGTATCTCGGTTGTAGTAAACATAAAAAAAAAGTAAAAACAAATTAGCTAAAATTTTACAAAAAATCTCGTGGCTTGCTATTATTCTTTTCCGCAGTTTTAAAGATATAATACAAAGTTGCTTTATTTTTTTTTTAAGGACCCCTGTAATTATTCTCTTTTTTAAAATAATAACCTTTTATTTAAAAAATTTTGAAAAAAACAAAAGAAAAAAGTATTTAAATATTAAATTTTTTTAAAAAAAGTTTTTTTAATTTTTATTTTTTTTTTTTTTTATAATAATTAAATATTATTTTTTTAAAGTTTATAAACTATATTTTTCTATCTTTTAAAAATGGGGTTTATGCTTTTTGTGTATCATTTGGGGTTTTCTTCTCAATATAACATTTATAATATATTTTTAAAATTTTAAAACTTCATTTTATTTAAAAAATTTTTTTAT
>JAHBCN010020963.1:0-14535 GCA_019359885.1 Listronotus oregonensis | reverse complement strand
TGAACTTTCCCCTAAAGTTTAAAAAATTCCGTTTGGGTTACCTTAGGTTGCTACGCACATTACCGAAATTAATCTACGTTTACATCACTTTCTCAAATATAACAGGAAATTTATTTTTTTAAAAATTGTCGGAATATAAAATTTTATATGAAATTCGGATCATAAACAATCATTATGGCACAGGCCGTGTCACGGCAGGTCACGGCTAGTACCATAATGATCGTTATTATGATCCTTATAACATAAATATCTATTATGTCAATTAACGTCATACCCGAAATATAGTTTTCAGGTGGTTGCGACGGAACCCTAAAGAAATGCGTATCGGTAAACATGCACTTAACCATTTAATTATTTTCACTTGTTTGGATATTTACAATAATTGCTAACTGAGTAAATTAATCTGTTAGTATAATTATATTGCGTTTATGCAACATTTCACTTTATCAAGCAGCAGTGAGCAAGGTCCGACAAGACAATTTTATTGGCGTCTGCAAGATCAGATTATGCCGAGAAATAATTTAATTCACGGCGGATTTTTGTTCCAAAAGCTATTTACTACCGCAATTACGGGTAATTATTTAATCATTTGCACCATTTGCACGCACTACCGACAGATTCCTAAAATTATTACCTAATTGTTGTTTATTTTACTGTTCCGCATTATTTATACCGTTTAGTGCATTGCGGATTAAATAAACTTATTTTATCTAATTTTAAGCATTTAAATGAGAGCATAGGTATTCCTTTAACAAAAAAACACTAAACGTCTGCTAAACGGTTTTTGAATAGTACTTTTTCTAACAAGTACACTCAAAAAAAGAATATCTCATTGTAAACGCGTTTGCCTCATTTTGAGAGCACGCTGACTTTCATATGTGGCAAAAGAATATTTTCTCAAATGAAGAAACCAATTTCTTCATTTCCATGGACGTAATCCGAAAAAAAATGTTTTTGCTTTAAAGATATTTAAGATTTTAGATGAAACAACTAATTACATATTTAAAAAAAACAATCTATTTAACAGAATCCTTCATACCATTATTATAAAATACTGATGCTCTCAATGTGAGAGACTTGTTTCTCGTGTTAAAATGTGTTGATTTTCATTAAAAACCTTGATATTTTTAATTGAAAAAACTACAACCTAATACAAAGCTTTAAGTTTCTCAATTTAAAAACATTGCATCATAAACTGAAGAAATTTTTCTTCAGTGTAACATATTGCAAGGGCGTGTTTTAATACCTTATTTTTTTACTTTAGGTTATTTTGTGATTCTATTTAAATTCATTTAAATTTTTTTTCTTATTTTTCAATATTCTGGATGATTAAATATACAGTGTGTTTCGGAAGGAAAATAATATTTTAATGGGTTATTTTAGACGTCAAAATCGAGTTTAAAAGACATATAAATGTGGGTCTGGAAATGCTTCAAAATACAGGAAAAATTAGTATTGGCAAGGTTTAACAGTGATATGAAAGAAAAACTATTTTTTATTTTTTTTTCAACGCAATGGGTAAAAATGCATTTCCCTACCAACGTTTATATGAACTTTTTCTAATTCTTACGTCTAAGATCTCTCATTAAAATATTTGCTTTTTCTTTTAAAACACCCTGTATATTTAAACATCCAGACTTATTAAACAAAATATGCAAAAATTTAATCAGGGACAATGCCGTTGTCGTATTTTAAAAACATATTTTTTTTAGATCCAAAAAACATAGATTTGGTGCACAATCCATAGTTAATTTCTGAATTTTGTAAATACACTGAAAACGTAGTAGGTAGCTATGTAGTAAAATAAAAAACTCGCTAAAAGTTATAATACTTTTTAAAAATATTTATTATTTAGCAGTTAAAAAAACAATATTTAAATTTCTAAATAATACAAACTCAAGTTATTCCCACCCTTTGGAAACTTAACACAGAAACATTTCTTAGTTTTAACTATAAAATATCTCAATAAGCGGCAAACAGTCTTTTATGATGAAGTGTAATTAGGGCCGGTTGTAGAAGGTTGGCTTAAACTCGGTTCAAATTGAAGTCGACTGGTGGTTGACGTTTCCCTTTTAAAATGAGTTCCTTCATGATTACCTAAAAACTAAAGTAAAACAGACTGTATGTACCTACAACCAAAATTTAATCACTTTCAAAATTTTTGTGTTTTAAAATCGGCCAGAGATGCAGGCTTTTAAAAATGAGAACATATTTTGCCTGGCCAACTATAATTTCCTAACCAATTTATTTCATAAAGGTTTCCATTGATCTTTCGCGAATTATCTACAGGGTGTTTGTAAAAGGTCTTTTCGTCTTAGGAATATCTGCTAGCGTTTTGTACAGACCTTTCACAGGCACCCTGTATAAAAATATTCTAAAAATGTAAAAAATCGCCTATATTTAACATAATTTCCCTAAAATTCTTTTGAAATCCAATCTCTGTCAAATATCTCTTAAAAACTTATTGAATTATTAATTACCTTGGTGCTAATCTAATGTATCTAATAACGTCGGCTTCTTTGTGGTTCATGCCAATCATGCCTATCTATTCATAATGGCGGACAGTACAAAAATTATTCAAACGTTTTGGTGATTTTTCTCAATTTTGGGGGAGTTAGAAGTTGTTTTAGTTTTATTTCACCACATTAAGTATACATAATATTTTAATAATGAAAAATACTTACCAGCATTAAATTCTCGCTTTTTTTAATTTTCACACACAAGGTCGTATCGATAATAAACTAACCACAACTAACCACTAGACGCGAAAGGGTACACATACGTCACGGACATCACCGCAGCGGCTAACTATGTCTATCTTTTTCTATTTCACATATACCCCTACAGATGTTGCTGCACTTATTTCTGGTATTGACATGATATATTATTAAAATACAGAAGTTCTTGGAATGAGATCTTAAAATTTTAAAATAAGATAAAGGCGGTTTCAACTAAAAGAACCCGTTGCTAAAATAGTGAAACCTATATAACAAAACAAGAGTTTATATACTTTTAATTTTAAGAATTGAATTTATTATTTTTGTATCTTATTACTTCAATGCAAGATAGTCTTGAATTTAAATTGTGACTTTATATGATTTTACTTCATGTGACTCATTTTTTTGCAATGAGAAAAGGTGTTGTTACTTTGAAATAAATGGTATTAAAATGAATAAATCGACTAAGGAAATTTATGTTTTGTTTTAAGTCTTCTAAAATCTTTAAAACAAAAACATGTTTTTAATATAATAGCACAGGATTTCTTATCAAAATATTTTTCTTAAAACCATCTATGTTCTTATTTTAAAAAATCTTTTTTTTGTGTGTACGGAAAGTAATACTTTCTAGCACGCGATTGCCGTTGCCGAACGACGCTTAGCGGAGTTCGGCAAGCGCAAGAGTTGGAAACATTAAATTTTTTTCGACGACCCCATTAAAAAAATCACTTACTTTTAAACATTTATTGTTTAAGTAACATAATTTATAACAAAGAAACAATTTATATCTTTCTTTTGAATTACTTGGTATTGGGTTTATATTATTCACCCCATTGGCAGCCTTTACAATATCTTTAGGAAGCTCTTCGTCGGAATAATTTATCTCGTTAAAAACATTTAAGTCTTAGAAATATTTGGACAAACTTTGACGGCTTAGAACATTACATTTGTTGCCATGAAAATAATACAGAACAAAACCTGGTTAGATTGTTATTTGAAAATTAAGTTTAAGTAACAGATTTCCCTACAAAAGATCCAGAGCAGATCTTTTTTCGTTTACCTCACACAACTGGAACAAGTTCTTCAGGAGTCTTGGTTAAACCCAGATCGTTGCTCTTGACATATCCAAAGCTTTTGACCAGGTTGATGGGCTCCTTAATCTTACCCAACTTCCTTCCAACGGTCTTCCACCTAAGCTCTGTTCCTGGCAATCCAATCTCCTTTCTAATTGACCTATATCAGTTATTGTAGATGGTCCAGCTTTTATCAAATTAATGCTGTGGTGGCACAAGGCTCAGTACTAGTACCAACTCTATTTCTCATTTAAATTTTCTTCTCTGAGAGCCGTCTTTTGATCTTTTTGGCATTCTCATGTCAACTTGGATGTTACCTTGGGTTTTACTAGTGCTCCCAGTGACGCTTGGGTGTCTGTTATTATGCGGATCCGCTTGTTTTTATAAGCCCTCCAGTTATTTCCTTATGCACAGTGTACAGTAAAGCATATATTTTCGTTTAAAATGCAGAACTTTGTGTTCCTAGTGGAATGGAAAATTGTGAATTCATCATTTCACTGTACACACCCGCTCGGTTTTGGAACCATTCATACCAGATAATGTCTCCAGCCGTGCCGCGGAGATCGGGTTGCAGCCACTCACTTTGATCTGGAATTTTTTTCCCGAAGTTTTTGTTAAATGAGTATGAGGATGTTGCCGCCAACCTGACTTTTTATATCATTCTGTCCCAAACTAGCGTAGACATTAGTTGGTTTCTGTGGCAATCGGATATAGCTCATTCTTGCCTCTCCCATCAATATAAGGTTAAGTGGTGGAAGGTCTAAGAGACATTTCATGGCTGCTGTTGGGGTTGTTTTAATTGCACCTGCTATATCTAAGCATGCAAGTCTTGTACCTTGGCCAGTTCTGTAACAGCAGTTCTTTGTAGCATTTTTTTCCACCATACCAGTGATGCATATGTTATCATAGGCCTTACCACCAGGGTGTATACACAATAAACCACGTTTGGTTTAAGGCCCCATGTTTTCCCATGAGCGCGTCTGATTAACATAAGAGTCATCTCCCCTTTCTTTCTTATTTTCTGAAGGTGTTGGTTTCAGGTAAGTTTAGAGTCTAGAATGATACCCAAATACTTTACCTCTCCAACAATCTTGATTGTTTTACCTTGTAGGGTCTGAGGTTCTAAGCCCTCTAGATTTCTCCTTTTGGTGAAGGTAACTATGGCTGATTTGGAAGGGCTTATGTTTAGTCCCTTCTTTCTCGTCCACCTGGTGACTGTGCTTAGGGCCTGTTGCATTTTAACCTTAACAGTGTTGTTAAATTTTCCTTGGGCCATAATGACGGGTCGTCTGCGTATCCCAATGTTTGGTGCCCTTTAAGTTGAAGGACATTAGGTCTTGTTTACATCAACGATCTTTTATTTTCCACAATCAATCCAATTGATAATTGTGATGACGACAGTACCCTCCGCTTTAATATTCAGTTTTCTAAGCCAGCCTCTAAGCCTAATATAGTAAATAAGCTCAAGGTAATGTAGATATCCCTTTTACAAAATCGTAAACTAATTTTGGATTGGGGTGCCAAAAATTTTGTCCAGTTTAATGCCTTCAAAACACAGTCAGCGAAAAAGTCTGCCAATGCTTAACCGTTATATATGAGTGACCAAGTTCTGCAGAACAAAGAGTCATTCAATCTTGCTGGCGTCACTTTAAAAAATAACCTTAACTGGCCCACATTACATTTATAGCCTGAGCACTTAATAATCCCACCCTAACAGGAAAGCTTCCTTTTCTTGCCTACCGATGGGCTGTAGAGGATCTGTCGCTGCTTTATAGATATTTTACAGCTTTTGCTCCGAGGAGTTGGCCAGTATAATTTTTTCTTTAGTAGCTCCCAACAGAGCAATACTTAGTGCCATTTGAACCCTGATACTAAAGAAAATTTTCCATCTCTGGATATATTTAAGTCCCGTGTAATTAAAATATGATTTCCACAATATAGAAGCTTCGAAATGAACCAGCAGGACTCAAGGAAGTTTAAAGGTGTATGGAAGCCCAATGCTATGGCCCATTCGATCAAAAAATGTCCAGCCCAGTATGAAAATAACTGTCAGAGTTGACCCCGCCGATTTTGCGCAATAACGAAATTCCACCAAATAATTTAATGTGTTGCCTACTTACACACTGATAAATCAGTGTGTAGTTAGGCAACACATTATACTTTTATGAGAGCCGTATTAGTTTCGATTGTTTTGCTTGGTGTAATTATATTTTGTGGTTGCAGAAGTTTTTTGGATTGATAAAAACCTTCTTATTTTAGTGATTAGTGTTTATTAGATTGTGACTATAATTTTGTGTTTATTGTTTGTTACTTATAATATCGTAATAAAATGACTAGAGGTTGTATGGTTTTGTCTTGCAAATCTAAGGGTAACATACCCGGCATTTTTTACTTTAGGTTAGTATTTCTTATATTTAAATTAGGTGCTTCTTATGAGACGTAACGTTAGGTAACCGAATAAATAATAATATATCAATTATGAAAAATAAAAAAATGAAAATTTCATAGGAAATAGCAGTGAGAAAAGTAAGGCAATCTTAACTATCTTTTAGATGATTTCCACAATGTTTGTGTATTTCTGTGGATTATTAAAAAGAAATAAGGTTTACATTTAGGTACTTTTATTTCATTTAATAATTTAGTACATTCTTTTAATGGATCAAAATTATTAATTACTGGGCAGACCAGGCAAATTTTAATATATACAGGTCCCTCTAATTGAATAAAAGAAGATACAATTTTATGTTAAAGTTCCTTTTTACTTTTTCTGTATTTGTTTAAAAAGAAATTAGATTTTTGGTTTCTTAAACTTACATTATCAACTTTTTAAGCTCGACATACTGTAGACACATAATATTTAACGGTTACTGTTACAATGGATACCCAGGTACCAAAGGTTACTAAACATTTTTAACCACTGTTATTCTGTCTCATGAATGTTTGTTATTAGTGAAAAGTATATGCCTAAAAAGCAGTTATAAAAATTTTCACTTTTTAATGTACAACCACAATTTTAGGAATAGATTAAACTCATTTACACTATCTTGTCCTTTTTTTATCACAAAATTGGTGATAAGCACATGAAACTATCATACAATGTTTGAAATTTATTTTTAAAAATTGTGTTTTTATTTATTTACAAAGATTTTTGGTAAAAATACAAAACTCCCAAAAATATCGACCATTTAAATAGAAGGTTGTAAAGTGGCGCCATCTATTCTTTCCATATTATATCAGATGATATAAAATCCAATATTACACAATAATTTTAAATATTCTATGGTAGTATCGTTTAATAACCAACAATTTGGTGCAAAAAAAAAAAAAACAGTGAATGCTTGAATTTGACATTTGATGATCAACTGTATAGATAGTAACAAAGAATTATGGAAATCCGGCTCTGACCTACTATTCATTGCGCAAACTCCGCGGGGCCAATCCCCCGATTCCCGCTGCCCTGCATGCCCGGACAATTTTGTTCTACAGTATTGGGCTTCCATACACCTTTAAACTTCCTTGGCAGGACTGCATTCACCTCATTTCGCCCAAACTGATGGCTCAACTTATTTTGCCTCTATGTTGCAAATCTTTTCGCATTTTGAAAATAGTTTGCTCCAAACAGGGACTTCGCGAGTAATTCTCGCGAAATGGTATATACTCGAGTTATTTTTGCGCAGGAGAAACCTAGCTTAATAACAAAACGATCATCCGAAAAATATGATGAATGGTCTTGATTATTAAGAGCCATTTTTAATACTCTTAATTGGTAAATAACTATTAAAGTACCAAACAAATAGTAAACAAAAGACTCTTAAAAGCAATAATAAAAACATCTGTAACAATCGTATCTCTATTACTGTCGGTTCTAAAAATAATTAAATAATAATAAAGGTATAATTAAACTAGTCTAATTATTTACGCTTTTTCCTTATTTATTCTAGTACAAGTGCAGAATGTGTAAATTTAATCATCGCCATAATCAAATCGCGGTTACGCAACATTTTACATTTGCAGACAGCAGACAAGATCGGACAAGACAATCTTATTGGCGTCTGCTGGATCAGATTACATAGGCGAATAATTTTATTCGAAAAGATTTTTTTTTATATACGTTAAGAAATTTACTACCGCAATTACAGAAAATTATCGTACTATTTTTACTATTTGCATGCTTTTGCGGATAATTATTTAAATATTTTAACCGATTTATAGTTAGTGGGTATGTACAGGGTGTCCCAAACTGGACGCGTTCTTATGGGAACAACCCTTATTTGAAGGGATAGAAAAAAATTGACCAAGGTGTCCGGAGCTCAAATTTAATGAGAAAACTACTGGCGCTAACAAAACTTTGCTATATCTTATCAGGCCACTAGAGGTCGTTTCTCAATTTCGTCGATTTTTTTTTAAAGCCCCATAACTTTTTTTTTAATAAAGATAATTAATTTTGATAAACACTTTTTTTTAAAGGACTTTTTTTTTTAGAATTCAATGCGATAGGCAGATTTTTTTTGGGCGTTTAGATTTTCGTGCACCACCCCAAAATAATTTTTTTTTTTAAGCCACCCTATATATTATAAGATTTTTAAAAGCTGGTAAAATTTCTTAAATTTTGATGTATTACTTGTTATGGTTTTTTTTTAAAACCCCCTTGCAGTATTACGATTTAAAAATTAAAAAAAAGTGCCTACAGAAATTAACATTGCCATGACTAATAAAATGACATAGGATGCTAACATGTTATGATTAAAACAAGAGATCTAAAGTTTTATGATAAAATTACTCGAGTTAATATATTAAAAATGATTATCTAAAAAACAAACGACAACAATAACAAACCAACAATATTAAAAAAAAACATAACTCTACCTAATCCCAATATAAAATTTTAGGGGAAATTTTAAATTTAAAATAGTAAATAAACAAAAATAAATAAAATAATTTAAAAATGTTCATTTCCCATCCAATTTTCAAAACTGAACATTAAGGTAATCTTTATGGTCCTTGCACAATGCGCAGGGGCCCATCATGCTGGAAGAATATTGGGTATCAGATTTATGGGAATATCTTCCAAGAATGGTTCAACCTGGTCCCTTAAAATATCCAAATATTGTCTAGAATTCGCGGTTCATCATAAATGTTGGGTCCAATGAATTGTCCTCTAAAATTCCACCCACACATTGAAGCTAAATCTTCCTTTTGTCTGTTTTGGACAGTCGCATGGGGATTTTCTTGGGACCAAGTGTAATCATTAAACCGATTAAATATGCCCGCACTACTAATCGAAGCCTCGTCAGACCAAATACAATTTTATTTTATTTAAAAACCACTCACAAAAACGAGTTCTTTGATCAAAATCCCCAGGGAGAAGATGGTGGGTTTTCCGGGTTAGATAAGGCTTAAATTTGTTTTTTTTTTCAAAATCCTGTGATTTTTGCTTCTGGATATGCCAGTTTCTGCTTCAAGTTTTCTTGTGGAAGTTGTACCATTATTTTCATATAAAGTGTCCAATACGATTAGAGTTTTTACTTCATTTTCGTTTTGAATTTTTTGCTTTTGAGCATACTTTGCTTTGGGTTTGTTAAAAGAGCCAAAATTTTGAAGATTATGGGCAAGTCTAGCAAATAATCCCAGGATGGTTGTGCCGTTCGGAATATCTTTGAAAATACAAGTTTTTGCCGCCTGAACATTTTTGTTGCTTTCTTGTAACATTTAAGCATGTTGAACTTTTCAATATTTTCATACATTTTTAACACTTTTTAAAAATCTTATTTAAATTACTTTTTCAAAATATTTAACAATATCAAGTACCACTGTCAATTCTCAACTATTCAGAAGCTGTTAAAATATTAAAACAAAAAAATCATATGCACGGCCTACCTTTTTTACGTAGCAACTTTAAATATGTGGCTTTAATTATAACATGTTAGCATCCTATTCAATTAGTCATGGCAATGTTGATTTCTGTAGGCACATTATTTTAATTTTTAAATCGTACTACTGCTAATAGTTTTAAAAAACATAAAATGATACATCAAAATTTAGGAAATTTTACCAGCTTTTCAAAAATCTTATAATATAGGGTGGTCCATATAAAAAATTGATTTTTGGTGCACGAAAATCTAAACGCCCTGTAAAAAATCTGACTATCGCAATGAATTCTACGAAAAAATTTAAGAAAATTTTTATCAAAAAATTATCTTTAAAAAGAAAAGGGGCATTTAAAAAATCGCGAAATTCGAGAAACCCTATAAAATAAGGATAGAAATTTTTTACGGTAGTTTTCTCTAAATTTGAGCTACAGCCCTTGGTTAATTTTTTTCATCCCTTAAATAAGGGTTTTCCCAAAGAACCTCCAGTTTGGGAACCCTGACATTGATTTTTATAAATGGACCCCCAGGTTTTAGCCCTTTTTTTGATTTTAGAATTTTCAAACCAAAATTCATTAAATGAGAGCTGAAAGTTTTTTATGACCAGAATTTTTTTTCGTTGTGTCAACTACCAACGAGTAATGCAAAGGGTCAATTTTTTTAAATAGGATAACTAGTTTCCGTCTACATTTTTTCATAGTTTGAAAATTTTTCTTACAGGCTCAGCAAAAATTAAGGTAGTTGAACGATTATTTTTTAAGATACTCCGTCTCAAAAATTAAAAAAAATAGTGGCACCTTGTAGGGAACTGGGGTAAGATGACGAATGGGGTATGATGACTATTGCCGGAATTTTGCCTTAAAATTTATTATTTTAAATTGTACATTTGGCCGTTTAAGGCGTGGAATGTAGTAGTGGGGCAGCCGTTTGTCGCAGTTTGTAGTTTGACGTACAGTTATTTTTTTTACAAGGGTCCTATAAATTTTTATTAGAGTATTTAGTGGTTTTGCCTGTTAATGAGTAACTATGATTTTTATATTTTTACAAACAATATACTAGTATAAAATAAAAACCATACTTATATGTATAGATTTTTTTATTTTAATTTAGAAATAATAAAATAAAGTTATTTGTGCATCGGGGGGAAGATGACGGGGTAAAAACGACGTTTCGTCATCTTACCCCATAAATATTTTACCCTTCGTTTAAAACTATAACAATGTTATTGTTTTTATTGAAAAATACAAACGTAGAGAATGGGACGAAAATTTCAGGTTAGCGCTAAAAAGCTCTGGAACAAGGTACTTTTTTTATTGGTTTTGGGCCCCTGAGGCGATATCGAAAAAAACAACTTACAGGGGAACAACTTTCACAACATGCGGTCGATTTAAAAAAACTTTTACACCCCACAGACTGCAGAATTTGTTTAATATATCACAGAATGTAATAGGCGTGGCCTGGGACTGACTTCAATACAAGGCGTAAATAGCTTTTTAATTTGCTGAAAAAAAGGAATACACACAGATTTAATCGCAAAACCCAAATAGCAGGACCTGATTGGTTTGAAGGTTTTAAAGCAGCCAAAAGCCTGAAAACCCAGAACCCATCTGTTGCTCGCCTTAGAGGGTTTAATCGGTTGCAGGAAAATTTTTTTGATTCTTAGAGATATTAAAGATAAATATAAATTTGGTGCTGATCGCATCTATAACGCGACGAGTCCGGCCTATCCTCAGTGCCAACAAAACTACCAAAATATTAAAGCTAAAGGACAACGTCGAGTAGCCAAATAGTATGCTGAAAGAGGCCGTACAACAAATTTAGTTTGTTGCATGAACGCTTTGGGTTTCTACGTACCCCTTTTTTTGTATTTGCTCGTCAACGAAGAAACCTGAACTGTTAAATGGATGTCCACCTGGTTTGCAAGCAACGGCACAAAGTTCCGGATGGATGACCGCTGAGAGTTTTCTGGCATATTTACAAATTTTGTTAAATACGCAAAGCCGTCTATTAATGATCCGGTGTTTTATTGGTGGAAACCAAAGCTCACAATTTTCCTTCCGGGTTTTGTAGAGACAATGGAATAATACTGGTAGGATTTCCACCTCATACAATACATAGGTTACAGTCGCTCGATAATTCTTTTTTTTCCCCTGAAAACCTCTTACAATCAAGTGTGTGATGCGTTTCTGGTCGACAATCCTGGGGCAGTAATTTCAGACAAAATCCGGTCCTTTAGCCGAAGCTTACTGTAAAGCTGCTACCGTAAGCAATGCTGTAAAAGGGTCAAAGCATGCGGTATCGAATCATTTAATCCGATAATTTTTAATGACAGCGATTTTGCCGCACAATAAACAGAACGGGGATAATCCAGAAGACGCTGATTAACTTCACCAAGAAAAGGAATTTTTCGAGGAATTTATAAACTCCCTTTAACCATTGACTCGCAATCAGAATTGATGATGGCGTTCCTTTTCTATCCTTGCAAAAAAATCAGACTGAACCAGACACCACAACAAAACGAATAATTTAATGAATGCTAGGAATTCAGCTCTCGATAAACTAGGGTCAAGTAAGCGAAATTTATTTAAAGAAAACCAAACACCTTTAAAAGAAATTAGGCCAACCAACATCGGAAAGGAAAGTCCACAAATCAAAAAAAAATGTCTGCATCTGTTATTACTAGCACGCCTGTAAAGAAAGTTTTGGAAATAAAACAAAATAAACAAGCAAAAAAAGAGTTTAAAAAAATTAAGATTGGAAAAAAGGGCTATTAAAGAGAAAAAAAAATAGGTTAAATAAAAAGAAAGTGGATAAGGGAAAAAAACCAACAGCCACACAATCTGACTACGATAAGGCTGGCCCAAGTGGACCCAATTCTATTTATTAGAATACACATGAAATTCAATACAATTGTCAGGTTGTAACGAATTCTATACGATCCGCCAATTGAAAATTGATCCAATGTTCATCTTGTTTGTCGTGGGGCACGAGGACTGCTCTTCTTTTGAAGATGGCGAGTTCTATTGCGATTTTTGCATATAAGCCATCTACCCCAAGGTTCTCATTTACCCGATGTATGGGGTAAGATGAATAAATTGTTAGTTTTTTAGTGTTTTTTTTTTAGATAAAGTGGTTTTTTTTTGTGATATTTGCTATCTTAATAATGTAGTAAAAAGTTGGTTCCTTCCACGCGGCCGTCGATGCGACTAACGCAATGCGGGCGGCCGGTTTAATCAGGTGGTTTCTTAGGACCGCGGCTCAAACTCGCCATAGCAAAATTATTAGTGTAAAGGGAATAATCTTTGTAAGAGTCGGATGGATGATCTAGCAATATATTTATTATTAGAAGAAAAAGAGGATGACGAAATACTATTACAATTCCCAACCTGAAACATAGCAAAGATATATCCAATATTTCAGCAAAGACGCGATGAGGGTTATTATACTACATTAATAAATTGACATCTGCAACAGGATGAAGTAAAATTTAGAAAATATTTTAGAATAAATAAAGCAGAGTTTAGTTTTACATTGCTTAATAAAATACGAATAAAGTCCGAGCCAGACAACAGAGTTGAATATCCAATAACCCCAGAGGAAAAATTAGCCATTTTTTAATTGTAATTAAGGTTTTTAAATTCCCTTTGGGGAACAAGAGGGTGGAATAACAACAAAATTCCCCCTTTTAAATTTTCTTTTTTTGGAAAAAAGGATTATTCGCGATTTCGTTTATATTTTTTATGACTTTATTTGAATGGATGTAACAAAAGAGCTGCCACCATTAACTGTTTTTTTTTAATTAGGCCCTGGATTTTTTTTTTTATTATGTATTTTAGGAGTATTGTTCCCAAAACCAATAAGTATTGCACTAATTCGAAAAATTCTATTAATGGCAATTTTCATAAAAACCATATGGTAGAGAGGTCAGACAATATATTTTTGGCGGATCTTGGGAAAACATTAAACTGATTTTTTTGAATAAGTGCGAAACATCATTGGATTTGGGATCTTAAAAGCTCTTAAAATACGTAATAAAAAAGGACCTCATTTAAAAAATAAGTTTCAATTTTTAAAATTAAAAAAAAAACCGGACTTTCCACACAAAACAACACAAACAAAATATCAGTCCGACACGACTGGACCACTGCTTCTTCAGCAGTCCAGTCGCCAACGAGTCGTTGACAGCGGACGCATACGACGGCCCTTGGAAGAAACCAGGCAATTTAAAAACATGAGCAGTGCTTTGCGGCTAACGTAGTGGTTAGCCGTATGCGGGGCCGCGTGGAAGGAAACATACCTTAAATATATTTGTAGTTTTATATTTTCATTTTCACATCTTTAAATAAATATTTTCGTTATTAATTTAAGCGTTTTCCTTAATATCGTCATCTTACCCCACTTTCCCCTATATAAAAATAAAAATGAGTTACCTGTCACTCTGTCTGGGAAAATTTTTGTTCTGACATACTCTTGTTGATAGTAGTCAGAAATTAAACGGATAGGTTATCAGTCAATATCGGTCAAATCGGTTTATTCACACGAAGAAAAATGCGATGTTATCTTATGCTAGTTAAAAACAATTAACGAAAAGCTCTTATGCGCAGAAGATATCGGCAGCTTTATTCTGGCAGACTTGTCCCATAAAATCCACACTAAATAGAATATTAGGTAACCTTGAAATAAATGTGTCAAAAGATTGACGAGATTGCAGAATGTCCTCTTTTTTACCTGCGTATACCAAGTTTATTAATCTAAAGGGGTTATGACATCCGCCATATTGAAAAACTCTTGTGTACGTCAGGAAAGGGGTTTTTCAAAAGGTGGGAAAAGAAAAACTGCTTTTATACCGAAAAACAAAATTTATATTTCAAAAATATA
>JAHBCN010020962.1:0-14624 GCA_019359885.1 Listronotus oregonensis | reverse complement strand
AAAAAAAGTTGCATTAAAATTATCTCAATGAAACAAACATAATAATACATTCATAAAAAATAATAATAACGTTATTTTTAAAAAAGTATTAGTAGATACATTTTAGAAAACAGTTCCATATGGAACACACTAAAATTTTAAAATCCTCATTTAAATTCCATGATTTTGTAATGAATATGCTCTTTTCCCCTTCTAGTCGCTTTGTTTAATAATAGAAGTGGTGCCCCAAATTCTCACAAAAATGTTTGTCAAGCGGTGTTTATTTTATAGATACAAAAATGCGAAAAATCTAAAAAAGATAAAATTTTGAAAGCGATTTCCAAATTGGCCAATAAATTTTATTACAATGCAAACAGTCGTAATTTTTATTAAGTACCTATGCGGAAACGGTATGAAACTGTTTATTCGTTTTAATTACTATTTTTTTTTATTTTCGGCGGTTTCTAAGAGTGAAATTAACTAAGAAATAAATTTAAGTACAAAAACATTTTATTTGATATCCATATCATATCATATCATAATACAGGTTTCCACATAATAGACTACCTATTTTGATATTGAAATAAACTCTATATGAGATAAGTCAGTACGTTTTTTTAATATTATCTATTATTTTCTATGGCCTTTGGGATTTGAATCAACATATTTTTAATTGAGTAGGCACCTTTCACAAAACTAGGAAAAATTATCGTAAAAGGTCATTTTTCTAATAAAGCATCATTAGGTTTGAACACATAATTTAATGTTTTTTTTTAATTCTCATGGATTCAGTTCAAAAATTTTTTTTTGGTGAAAACAAAAGAGAATTAATAAAGATGAAGCGACAGTACATCCCCAAAAATTCAAAAAGAGTTCTGGAAAGTATTTTGGCCGACTCTTTTTACTATTTGGGGATTCAAATTGGTTTTTAAAGGCCCCCGGACTTACCGGCACCATTTTTTTTCGGGGGCTTTTAAAAGTTAAAGGTTTTTGCAACTAGTCCAGAAAACATCCAAGATCTTAAAGTCCGAATTCCTGAAGTGGTCCGGTGAGTAAATCATTTTCCCTTCATCGTGTCATGAATCTTTTCCCAAAAATCTTGAAAAGGATTTAAGTTAATGGCAATTATTTAAAAAGACGTGATTTTTAAAGTTTGAAAAAGTCATGTTATAGTAAACCCCAAAATAATTTAATTAATTTAATAAAATGTTAGTTTTATTAAGTTTGAGCAATTAAAATGGGAAGTCTATTATGGAAAACCCTGTATGATATGGATATGATATTATCATATATTAATAATAATAATTTTTGGCGATCGTTTATTTATAAGTATTAATAAGGTATACAAAATCACCCATCATAGCCCTTGTTCATGCTTGATTTTTCATTATTAAACAATTTTAGTAGAGGCAACTAAATACACACAAAATATTGTTTTTTTTTTAAACTTTGTACTTAACATAAGTTTGTCATTTAAATGTTAACATTAACATTTGTCAGGTTAGTTGCCTAAAACTGAAATACATCCCAAAAAAATTAAAAAAAAAGTACTTTCATACTTTCATAAATTTTAAGTAATATATAACATGGTTTTAAAATTTAACAAGCGTAGGTCGAAAACAAGCACCTTTTTGGGTTTCAAATTTATGGCATTTTAAATTTAAACCAAAGTACCAAGGTACTTACTTTTAAAACACATATTTTAAAAATTTAAGTGTGCAGCTCCACAGGCACTGTCGCACACTTTTTTTCTACCTTTAGTTATAAGAAACCAAGTTCCTATCTAATAAAAAATCAAATACCTAATTTTTTGCGAGAAAAAAAAAACAAACAAATTTTGCAAAATATTTAAAAAAAAAAACTTTTTTTTTTCCAAAAAAAAAAGGGGGGGTTTTGGGGGGGAAGACCTGTTGGACCTCGTCTTCCTTCCTTCCCCAGGGGGTTTTGTCATGTTTTTGAGCATCCCCCAACCGATTGCAATGGTAAAGAAAACAAACTTCCGTAGGATCATTAATGACGCCAGGTGATCTTTAGTTGTGAATCTTGCTTTTGTTTAGATAGGCACGATGGTCGAACAATGGTAGGAAAGCGACGTGGTAAGAGATGTAATGCAACTGTGCGTTACATCTCTAACTATATAGAGAGACATATTCATCACATCATGGACATAATGATATGGAGTCCATGGGGGAGATAAAATGAATTAGTCTTTTTCTAGAGGTATCGGATGCCCTTTTATAATTAGGAAGTAGTGAAACCACATGTCCTTTCAAATCTTAAGATGTTCGAAAATCCCGTTTTTTAACAGGACCATGCCATACCAAATGTGGCCAGAGGACTCCACGGATCGTTGGATTTCTTTCCGATCGCACATTTGTTGTGAATTAGGTTGCAGATTGTTAAGCTTATAGGACTCCCTTTAGACTCTGAAAGCACTGAGACATGCGATAGAGGTACAGTGGAACGTAATAACCTAAAGGATATAAACCATATCTTCAGATCAGGGGGAGATGTGCAAATGTAGGGGAAAAACAAAATTTTAATATATTATTAAACTTCTTCTTGGCGGCCTCACTATATGTATTTAATTTATTATTACGATAAAAAAATTCTAGTTTAAAAATAACTTAAACAAAATAAATAAAAAGTATTTTGCTATTTGTTAAAGCTATTATTGGCAGGGAGCGGGACAGCTGAATCGATTGCAGCGCTCGCTGTGGCAATAAAAATTTAAAAATGGTATAAAGTTGGTAGTTGAATGTAAGAATATGGCAAAAATATAACTGAAATTTTATACATTTCCAACTTAATTGAAAATTAAAAAAAAAAGGAAAAAAAAGGATAAATCCCCCAGACAAACAGAAGAATTGGGGTTTTGGGCTTAGCCGAAAACTTTCGTTTTCGTAACAGGAAAAAAACTTCTCGTTTCTTCCGTGTACTGTTTGTTTTTTTTTTCCGATGGGGTTTTTAGAAGAAAAAGATTTTTTTAATATACTAGAACAAAAAATTTAGAATTATTTAGTGTCTTTGGTCTTCTGTCATTGTGAATAGAGAAAATTATAAAGCCTTTTTTTAAATAAGTTAAGTAATTGTATGTGAGGTATAAGTGTTAAGATATTGGAAAAAACCCCAGACTTAAGTTTTAGGGGGTTTTTAATTAACGAGTTAATTGGGGTTTTTTTGATCCATGTTTTTAGTTAAAGCCTCACTAAATAACCTCAAAATTGCAAAAACATTCCTAAAATTCGGCCCCAAAATTTAACCAAAAAATTATTCTGACATTTTTATTTATCCAAAGTTTTAGTCGGCCCCCGGGTTTATATATATATATATATATATATATATATATATATATATATATATATATATATATATATATATATATATATATATATATATATATATATATATATATATATATATATATATATTTATTTACAAAAAATAAATACATTTTATAAATAATCTCTCACCTCTCTCACAGCTTTCAAGCATTTTTTTACGCAGTGGTCAGACGTTTTTTTTCTGCGCACCGTGCCAATAGCAAAAATTTTTAACTAAAATTTTTTTTTAATTATATTTAATCAAAGGGGGGAATTTAAAAAGGTATACCTTTTAAAAAAAAAGGGGGGTTTTTGGGGCCAAAAATATTTTTATCCAAAAAAGTCACATTAATTTGGGGATATAATTGGGAAAAGTTACCCAGGATGATCCTTCTACTTCTTATTTAAACACCGGATGGTTTATTTAAATGGGCACGTTTCTCCCCCAAATTATATCGGGGCCAAAACATTCTTTTTCCTTTTTTTTTTGGGGATTGTTGTAGGGGGTACGAACCACGATGAATATTTTTAAAAAAAAATTATAAAAACAATGGAAATATTATAGGTTTTTACAGAGATGCAAAGATTTTAGCGGGTTTTTTTTTTGAAGGAAAAAAAGGGGAAACTTTTTTTCATGGTAAGGGGAACCCCAAACCCCTGAAATGGATATATATGAAAATGCCTTTTTTCATTTTTTTAGAAAAATTATTTGGATGAGAGGGGGGGGGTTTTTTATATTACGTGATTTTGGGCCAGCGGAGCTAATCCGGTATATTTGAAACCTTAGAATATTCTATCAGCTGATAAGTACCTTTCCCCATTGGTCTACTAAAAATATAATACTAGATTTTAAAGCTGTTGTCAGTGTTTTTTTTTTCTGTTAATTGGGGTTTTGACTTAAAATTATTCTGCCTTCTTCTTTTATTATGTTACAAATTGAATTGATGCTGGTTTTTTTAACCAATTTATCTTAAAGCTCCGCCATGGGCCCCACAAAAAAAGGGGCCCCTTTTTTCAAAGAATCGCGTTTTTTTTTTTTATATTTTGCTCTGAATGAAAAAGGGGGAATTTTTTCACACAAACGGAAAAAAATAATGTAATCTGGAACTTAGTTTTTTGTAGCTAAAGACAAAAGATATTTTCTCGATATTAAACACCTACTGATACAATTTTTTGGTAGTATATGTACATTTTTCGGTGTGAAAGCAATTAATTCTCAATTAGTTGTTAAAAAAACAAAATTTAAAAAACAGATCAAAACACGGCCCCATCTTTAAAAACCCCAATCATATTTAGAATGAAAATTTTTAATTGTATTTTGATGGAATATTTAAAGCAAAAAGGGGTAGAAATCGAAAGGGGGAAAAAAAACACAGATGGAAAACCCCCAAAAATTTTTTTAAAAAGTAAAGAAAAATACAAGTCAAAACCCCCCTTTTATCACTTTCTGAGATCACTTTTTTTGAGAAAACCTTTTTTTAGTTTTTCTTACTAATTTTTTTCCTTTTTTTAAAAATGTATTATTAACATTTTTAAAAAAATTTTTGGGGTTTTTTTTTCCATCCACTGTAGACCTTTGTTTACCCAAGGGTATTTCCTTTTTTTGATTATGTTTATATGATTAACTAGGCCATTTCTTTCCCCAGCATAAAAAGGGGGGGGTTCACGAGGTGTTATTCAGGCATGAATTTAAGAAGTGCGAGGACGGAGTTAGGGGCACGGGGGAAATTTTAGAGGAACAATAATGCGTCAAAATCGCCGACGAAGGCTTTAGTTTTAGATATCGCTTTATAACTTGGGCGACTGCAAATTAGTGATTTCAAGAACGGGAAGGGGGAGTCGGGATGCCCCGTTTTTTTAGGGAAAATAAAATTTTTTTGGGGTTTTTCTTCCCCCCCCTTTGGATGTTACCTTTGATTTTTAGGAATGCCCCGCAGGCAACAGACTGCAATGGTGCAAAAGGCAACTGCGGGGTTTGGGGGAAAGGGGTTGGTTAAAAGGGGATTTTTAATGCCAAATCTGGCTTTCGTTTGGTTAAGCATAATAATCAAGCAAATAAGAAGGTGGTGTGGTGAAAGACGTAATCCAAAAGTTTAATGAGAATGTTTTTTCAAGGGGGGTAATGGCGGGGGGGGGTTTCCCCCACATCAAAAAATTTTTTTGAAAAAACCTTTTGAAGCATTCGGAAAGAAGTGGAAAAACCCCAAAAGGTCATTTGGTATAACATTAAACTGCTACGGCCGGGGGTTTCCCGTCGAGGGAAAGGGGTTTTTTCTTATTTCCCCGGATGAAGCTCCTTTAATAGCTACTTTTCAGGTGTAAAGTCGAAAACCTTTTTTACCCCGGGAAATAATAAAAAAAATGCCTTTTTTTGTGACGTCATTAAGTCTTTTAAGTCAACACAAAATCTGGTAGAACCATCTTTTTTTTTAACCAGCACTAGGGGGGTTTTCCGGGATTTGGGATGGTTCTATAATCCCTTTTTTTTTTGCATTTTTTTTAATTAATTCCCCAATTTGGGTTGTTTTACCAAAAAGAAATTCGTCGGGTGGTTCCTTAAAAAAAACTGCATCACCAGATTTTTTGATGTTGAACTATTTTGGGTTTTTTCCCCAAAACCCCTTTTTCAAAGAGCGAGAAAAGTTTAATTTCCCCTTCAAAAGGTATTTTGGCTTAGTAACTTCCCCCGGTTAGCTTAAAAACTTTCATTTTTAAGGCCCCTTTTGATTAATTCCCCGGGGTCTCAAAAAAGCACCAGGTAGTTTGCTTAACCAACTGATAAACAAATAAAGTACGACCGTATTCTACAAAAAAATTTCTAAAAAAGTTGCTTTTTTTTTTCTGTCTTTACCAATAACTAAGATATGGGGGGCCAAAAGATCAATATTTAAAAACGTTTGTTTCCCCGAAAAAAATCAAATCCCCCGCGATTTTTTTTACCTTGGGGTTTTTTTCCCCAAAAAATCGAACAAAAAGAACGTCTTATCAGATTTCCTTCTATTCGTATAGTTTCCCCAAAAGGCCCTAAAAATTCATAAAAAGGGAAAAACCCCCCCGTTTATTTAATGGGCCGCACTGTATATTTGGGGTTTTTTTTTAAATACTTCAAAAAAAAGTTTTTAAAAGGGGGCATTCGACAGATTTCTGTTCGGGTTTTATTTTAAAAAACTATTTAGTGTTTAGAATTTAAATTTTTAGTAGTTAAAAGATTTTACCTAGCTCAAACACTTTGTTTAAGGGGCCCCCAAGGTTCATTTTTTTAAAAAAATAGAAACGCAAAACCCGGGGAACGAAATCGGTCCTTGGGGTTTTACTTTGTCTCGCAGCTGTCACGAGTTTCCGTAATTCCATTTTTTTTTCCAATAATCTCAGGAAAAGATAACCAGCGGTTTTTAAATCGCGTTTGGGGCCCAAACCGTTTCGATTGGTGATTATTTTGGGGGTATTCTGATGGTTGGGGCCAAAAATTTATGAAGAAATACGGGGTAAAAGGTTAAAAGTACAAAATTTAAAAATACCCCAAAAAAAAAAATTAAAAAACCCAAAAAAAAAAAATTAAGGACCGAAAAAGACTTGATTTGGGGATCTATATGTTTTTCGTTGAACCCCAAACCCGGGCCTTTTTTCCCCATCGGGTCGGGTTTTGGGTCTTTTTTAAGGCAAATCTGCAAAAAAAGGCAACCAATTTTTTAAGATGGTTTTTTTTTTTTTGGGGCCGAATACAAACCCGGGAAATTTGACCCCATTAAAAGGTTCAGGGGCCGGGGTTGGCCCCGGATTCGGATTAAAAGGGGCCCATTTAAAAATAAAAACCATGGACAACTCTTTCGGCCCTTTTTAATTTTTATTTTTTTAGGGGGGGGAATTTTGCAGATTTGACCTTGAAATATCCCCCCAAAATTTCCCCGAGGGAAAAAAAACGACCACGGATTAAAATAAAACGACCGTAAACACACGTTTTACACTTTTTTTTTTTTTATCTGGGGCAGTCCACGAAGGCTGATGCCTAAGTACTAACGTACCGTGGGTGTCTTAAGTGTGGGGAAAAAATTTGTTCACACGGGATTTTAAAATTTGGGGGGGGAAGGGAAAAAGGAAAAAAATTTTCGGGGAAAAGGTTTTCCTTTTTCTTTTCACTCTAGGTATAAAGGAACGAAAAAAAACGGGGGAATTCGGGGGGCCCTTTTTAATGAACTGTAAAAGGATGCAAAGGGGTTCACTACGTGTTGCTTAGTTGGGAGCCGTCAAAAAAAAAAATTTTACTGGGAACCCCCCGACAGAAGCCGGAAAAAAAACCCACAGAAGAGCGAAGATCCCCACACCCCCACGGTGGGGGAAAAAAAGGAAGCCTTTCTGAAAAAGGGGGAAATTTTTAATAAAACGAAGGCTCTTCTTTTGGGGGGGGTCCAGAATGCTAAGTGTTGTAGGGGGCCAACCCCCAGACATATACAAAATTCTAAAGAGGGTCTATTTTTGGGTAAACAGAGGCAGATTGGAAGAAGAGAAATATTTTCTGGCTCGAAGAGGAACCAAGCTTTTTTTAAACCGCCGAAGCTATGGATGTAATGTGTTTGTGCCAGTTGAGTCAAAAAAAAACGCCGACAAGATTAAAACAAAATTTTTCTGCAAAAAAGGCCGTTTGGAAAAGAAAACATTGGCAGACTTTGTTTCGAGATCTTGTGAAAGAAAAAATCTGCATTGACCTGCGCTTGTTTTCCAAATCAAAAAATTTAAAGGGGCCAAAGAAATTGAATACTAGAGGGAGGGTACTATCGTCAACAAAAAAAATGAATGGGATTGATTGTGGGAAGAAGATCGTTAATTTAAGAAAAAAAACGGGGGGGCCCGCACTGAGCCCCTGGGCAACCCCATTAATTTTGGTAGAAGTAAAGAATGACCATCTAAAAAAACTGATATACCTCGATTAGAAAGGAAACTGGGGCCCCAAACAAAGCAGGGGGGAAAACCGGGAAAAGGGGGGGTTTGTTAAGAAGCCCATCATGCCAGACCTGATTGAAAGCTTTGGGGATGTTTAAAAATGATTGGGGTTCCCCCAAAAACTCAAGGGACTTGTTCCAGTGGGGGGGCAAAGGAAAGATACAGTAGGGAATCTACTGTGACGGAATCCACCGTTATCATGTAAGATCTTATGTTTTTCCAGATACTTTAGGATTTGGGAATTAATGAATTTTTCCATTACTTTGCAAACACAGAAAGAAAGAGATATAGGTCCATAGTTGGAAGGGAGGGTTTTGGATCCTTTTTTGAGGACGGTTGCACACGTGCAGCTTTCAACTCTCGGGAAAATGCCCGTGTAGTAAGAAAATTGAAAGAGGCGAGTTAGGAGGGGAAAAGTTGGGTCCATTTTTTTAAGACGATTGCTGGTATACCATCCAGCCCAGACGATTTTTTAGTATTAAGAGAAGAAAGAATACGCTTGATCTTTTTGACTTTAAAAAAATTATATCGGACATTTTATGAGAAACAGGGGCAACTGTTGGAAGAGGGATTAATAGGATGATCAAGGGTAGAATTGGGCAAATTTTTTGGGGTTATTGGCTTTTCCTTTAGACATTTTAAACCCCACATAAAACCCAAATCAAGAAAATTGAACCCCTCATAGTATAAAACTTACTTTAAATAACCCCATAAAACAAAAGCTACTACAAAATGGTGTTTATTTTTTCTTATCCAATTATCATTTACTTAGGTATTAAAAAACTCATGGAGGGTTTTCCCAAAAAAAAAAGCCGCATTTATAATCCGCGGGTGGCATCCGTTTTGATTTGATTATTTTTGTGATACATTATTTCCATTGTTTTCAATTTCAATAATAAGTATTTTTCATTGTGCCTGGTAAATTGGGGTTTATTGGCTTCCTCAATTTTAAACAATGTTTTTGTTTTCTTACAGTGCACAAACTAGGCATATAACTCACAACGTAAGGGGCATAATGAAATAGTTACTACAAATGGGTAAACAAAAAAATGATTAAAAATTAATGAAAAATAATACAAAATTTAACTAGATTTTGTAAAAGGAATTGTACTGTTACAAATTTTGGAGTTTATGTACAATTAGGATAATGGTATACTGTGTTTTCAGTTGCAAAATTAAAACATTCCGAAATGTGTCTTTTTTGTACAATTGAAAGGTATTTAACTTTAGTGAAAAAATAATAAGTGTGCGGAGATTTTTCTTTATAAAAAGTTTGTTTGTAATCAAAGCTTCTCAATTTTTTATACAATTGATTTGTTTCTTACAAGACAAAACTAGGAATATAATTCATAACGTCATAAAACATTGAAATAGTTTAAACAAAGGATGTTTAAAAATTCAATGATAAATAATACAAAATCTAACTTGATTTTGTAAAGGAATTGCACTGCTTAAGAGTTTATGTAAAAAATTTTTTTAATGGTATACTGTGTATTCCGTTGCAAAATTGCTTTCCGAAATGTGTCTTTTGTACAATTGAAACGTATTAAACTTTATAAAAATGATAAGTGCATTGAGATTTTTTTTAAAAAAGCTTTTTTGAATCAAAGGCCTCTCGGAATTTTAAACAATTCATTTTTTTTTCTTACAAGTACAAAACTAGGCATATAACCCCTTTAACTTAATGAACCAATGAAATATGTAAAAATTATGGCAGTAAACAAAGGATGTTTAAAAAAAAATTTAATGAAAAATAATACAAAATTAAACTAGATTTTTAAAGGAATTACACTGTTACTAATTTGAGTTTATTATCATGCGATCCATTATAAGGAACCCTGGGTTTTGGCCCGTTTTTGATTTTAGAATTTTAAACCAAAAATTTATTAAATGGGATGGCTTAAAAATTTTTATGACCCTGTTTTGTGATTTTAACTACCAACGACTAACTTAATGTGATTTTTTAAACAGGATGACTAGTTCCCGTTTATATTTTTTTTTTAGTTTGAAAATTTTCTAATAGGCTCAATAAAAAATTAAGGCAGTTAAAGATTAGTTTTTAAAATTTCAAAAATTTAAAAAACATGGCACCTTGTATATAAATATAAAAATGAGTTACCTGTCAATCTGTCTTTGACTTGTGCCATCTAAATCCTCAATAAATAAAAAAAATTAAAACCTTGAAATAAATGCCCTCAAAGATTGACGATTTGCGAATATCCCTGTATTTTTCACCTGCGTATACCTTGAAAAATAGGCGTCCCTTTGAAACACATGCTCCAAAACCCTTAAAAAAGGACTGCGCATGCCACAATTTTAGGGGTTTCCTTATAATGTTGTGGCTCGCATAAAAAATCAATACAAAAAATGAAAGGATCTTAAGAGGATTAGTCACTTTGCGTTGAACTTTACGTTCTATAAAAATATTTGATACAATAGAATAAATTATAATAATTATACTGCCATTGTTGCAATGTCAAATACTTAACAAAAATTACTAAATGATGTAACTTTATTTAATAAATTTGGGACAACGACCTTTCCTTTTCTCTCTAGATTAATTCTAAATTAAGGCATCTACCACAAATATCGTTTTTATGGATTTGTTACTTTTTTTAAAGGTTCAACAAAGTTACCATTTTTTTTTGCTTGTATTAGATAAAAATTAACCTAAACTCATTTTTAATTTTCATTATAAAATTATAAAGCATAACTAAAAAATAATAAATTAAAAGAAATGAGATTTTGGCCCTTTCTTCACATTTATGTTTTTGGTCAAATTTTCACTTCATAATAATTTTGTGTAAAAGCTGCTTTTTTTAAAAAATAAATGAAATTGAAATATAGGTTTAATAAAAGAGTCTTATATCTAAATTTAAAAAAAAAAAAAATTTCATCGTCTGTGAAACAAAATATTAACAATCAAATTGTGCATAATTTTCAGCGCTAAATTTGTGGTCCATACAAAACACTGCATCACGAATTAACCTAAAATGGCAAAAATAAAATGATCCGTACTGGTATTAGTCCCCCGTTCAACAATTTTTTTAAAGAGAGATGGGCAAGTTCGGCGCGGATGGCATGGAAGAGACAAAGATAACTTATGTTTATCCCAATCTTAATTTGATCTTTGGACAGGCTGGGCTTTACTTACGATAAGGCGATACTTTTGTCTACGACTTTCGCGAGTGAACTACCTTCAAATTAATAAGTCACAAACCAATACAGAAAAGTGTTTTTTGGATTTATAATTTTCACAATTTTTAAAAAATCCCGTCCCAATTTTTTTAAAAACAAGCCGATTTAATTTAAATCAGGAAAAAAAATAAAACGTGTTTCTGTTAAAAAAAAAAAAATAAATAAACCGATAATTTGCCTTTTGAACTTACGTAAGGTAGTAACATAAAAACTAGTGTAGTAAATTGAACTGGTTACTAAATTTTTTAATTGCAGGAATTAAATGAGAGCAAAAAGGGGAGCAAGCAAAAAAAAATGTAATAATAGGTTTAAAACCCCCTGTACATTTTCTAAATCAGTGGTATTCGATGTTATTTATAGGACTTCTGGAAAAAAAAAAATGTGACAACTGGGTTTTTACATGTTCAAATTGAATTGATTTCAGTTTAAAAAGGGTACAGTAAAGCTCTTTTTCGCTCTTCCTTTATTTGCGTTTTACTTTCCCCGGGTTAAAAAAAAAATCGCCCAATTCCCCTATTTCGTGGCTAAAGATTTTTTTTTCCCCGGGATCTAAGGGGTTTTTCGGTATATTTACATTGATAAAAGGATTAATATGTAGGTATCCAACGGAATATCCTTTGTAAAGGGTCGTAAAAGGGGAGTAACAGCCGAAATTGCGAATGGAATAGGACCAGATGGGTTCGAACAGATAGAATCAAGTGTCATTCAGAAGTTGCTGGAATCGCAAGATGAAGATTTGACTGAAACCGACTCGAAGGAAATGTTAAATTCACAGCCTATTGAAGAAGAGGCCCCAAAACAGGGGAAACGGACATTTAATTTGATAAATCTTGGAAGGTTAAAGAATGACAAATCGATGACAAATGAGTTTGGTATTTCTTTATGAAAATTGATCCGTCTTTGGAACAAAGTCTTATTTTTAAAAGGAAATTGTAATGCCACGTTAAAATCTCTGAATTAAAGGAGCTTTTAAAAACGCCAAAAAAAAAAATTAAGGAGCTTTAAAGACTCCCAAACAAGAAAAAAAAAAAAATTTTTTTAAACCCTGCCTAAGCTTAAAGATAATAATTAATCAATATGGTAAAAAAATTTAATTAAATTTTTTTTGATATATTTGTTTTTTATTTTGTCACCGGAAGTATCCCCATAATCCCACAAAATTCCATTCCATATTCATGGTTTCTCTATTCGCGGCATATTTACGAAAATACCCCCCGAATAAAGAATTTTAAATTTTTAAAACTGCAGTCAGAATTCTTTTTAGAAATACAGTGAAAAAAAGGGTTTTTTTTATTCATTTAATTTTTTAAAAAAAAAGGTTTTTCCGGTTAATTTTTTTTTTTTTTTCATGTTAAATAATTTTTGGGGTTGTTATTTCAAAAACGTTTTTTAAACATATTTAACATTTTCCTTTTCAAAATGACTGAATATTTTGATTTTTAAAGAGGACACCCCGTATATGTTTGTATTTTGGATTCTACAGATTATTTTACATCCGAACCCACCATTTTTAAATCAAGTTTTGTCTTAATTTTATTTTAAAATTAAGTGCTATTATCATTACAAAGTCACTCCAAATACCTACTTTACTTACTTACTTTCAGAAAAATACAAACTCAATTTTATCTTTTTAAACTTTTTTAATAGAGGGCTTCAAACTTTATTATTTTAGTATTTTTGCTCAACTAATCAGCTAACCACAACTAACCAAAACTAACCAAAACTGAAATAGGAAAATATCACTTTCATGACATTACTAAATGCAGTATTTTAAATCGAATCCAACAATGAAAACACTACGACAGTTTTTTCATTTTCGTTAAATTTTTGTTATTTTGTAGGTTATAGATCTTTTTTTTTTTTTTATAAAATCGGGTTTATCCCTACCAAAAAAACGTGGCCTGAAAATAGCAGTTGCGTGGAAAAATTGCTTTTGTGCCTTGTTTGACAGATAAAAAACATGGTTTGTGTTTTTTGTGTTCGGGTTTTAAGGTTTTAAATTTAAAGTTTAAAGAATTTGTAATTAACAACAGAAAACCCGCACTCGGACGTAAAAAGATCTGTTAAATTCAAAAACATAAAAAAATAAGGGGGTCCATTTAAAAATCAAAATTTTCAGTCATTTGGTAAGACCGGGAAATCGGAAAGCTTGTCAAATTTGTAAATAATCATATTTTATTTAAAAAACGAAAGGGGGATTTATAGGGGGGAAGTCTAGTTTTGGGCGAAGGAAGCGAGGGGTCGAAAATGGTAAAATTCAGCGGGCTTAGTTTTTTTTAACGGCCCTAAAGAAATTAAAAATTAGCAGCCCCCAAAGTATTCTAGTTGACACCAGGTATATCACAAAGTAACTAATAAATAATTAATCCAGTATTTGTAAAAGGTAACTAAAGAGGATTCAATTATACCCCATTTTTAAAAAAAGCCATTACGAACTGGCCGCAATTTTTGACTTTCTCGCGAACCGCTTTATTATTTCAATATTTTTTTATTGTAAATTGATTCCCAGTAACAGCTGTAGAAATTTTATTTAAAATTGGGGAAAGAGCCACAGGCTTTTAAAAAAACAATAACACTGCAGCCCATTTTTTTAAATTTTTTTTTTGGAATTTTTGGCCAAAAAAAACCCCCGGGGGGAAAAAGCCTTTTTTTTTTAAATTAAATTTTAAAAAAAAAATTTTTTCCGCAAAACCCAAAATAAAAAAAAAAATAAAAAAATGTAAGGTTTAAAAATTTTAAAATCCCCCTTATTTTTTTTAAAATTCTCCTTTATTTTTATTTTTTGGGGGTTTAAAAAATTTTTTAAAAAATTTTTTTTTTACCGTTTTAATTTTTTTTTTTTTAAGGTAAAAAAATATAAATTTAAAAAAAGGGGGGAATTGTCCATTTCATAAATGAATGTCCGTTCCTGAAGTGAAACCAGATAGTGTAATAAATTTTTTTAATGGGGGAAAATTTTTTTTCCCGTTCATGAAATAGATATCCATTTTTCCACTTGGTGAAACGAGACGGATTAGCATTTGGGGAAAAAATCATTTTCCCCATATTTGGATTTATCTATTTACTGTAATAAAGAATGGCCCAACATTTTTTTTTAGTTGGGTTACTAGTTTTTCGTGTAATGTTTTTCAAGAAGGGATAAAAATGATCTTTAATTTTTAAATTTTGCTTTTAGTTCAATATAAT
>JAHBCN010020961.1:0-14662 GCA_019359885.1 Listronotus oregonensis | reverse complement strand
TTTTAAAAATTTTTAAATATATATAATATTGGGGAAAATAGGAAAAAATTTTTTGGACCTTTTTGTAAATTTAAAACCCTTATCTAGTATCGATTACAATCGATTTTTCATCGCGTATAGAAGCTTTTATTGCACCTCACAACCAGTAAGTATAAATACTATTGGTTCTATTCCTAAAAAAATGCCGAATTTCTTGGACCCAATTCCCCAATTCCACAATGCAAGGGCCTACACTGGGCACTGCTTTAGACAGTGTTCTCCGACAGTTCTTGCGGATTCAGCAGCCAACATATCGTTTCTAAAAGACACGGAGGTTGGCGTTTACCTTTCGTAGCAGAAGGCTATGTAGAAATTTGATCAAAAACAAGCGAAGTGTGGCAAGAAAAATAGTGGGGGAGAAGAATAATTACGCTGCCGTCAATGCTACTCCCGTTTCTTCTACCAGTAATTCCCGAATGCAAGTATTATCTTCTTTATCTAATGAAGAACGAACTATATGTGCGACCCATGTACAATTCTCTGATAAAAAAGAATGTATTATTAGTGTATATAATAAATGATTAATTTATATGCGTGCGTAAAAGTAACTTTTAATCATGAGTGCGTAAAAGACTGTTTCTTTGATATCAAAAAGACAAATAAAAAGTTATTATTTTGATACGATTTTACGAAAAAAACCATTTTCAATTTTTCTGCGTTATGACGCTATTTGAACGGAGGTATGATATATACAAAATTTACTAAATTTATACCTTGATAGTAATCTATTTAATGACTAAGCTTCTAATACATACCTACTACAATTTAATGCCGCCCTGTTGTCACATCGCCCTTCTCATTATTTTGATTGTATTAACTAATTACATTGTTTTAAACTTTGCTTAATTATCGCTCCGCTTTGGCTCTTTTTTAATCAGAGGAAAGGCCTGCGTACAATTTGCTTTTAATACAGTTTAATTATCAGAAGCAGATTATAATGAAAAAGCAAAAGTTACATGTAGGAATGTTGTCGAATCACTAAGTATCGATACGTTTTCGATATCGATAATTTTGTTTTTTTCACAATAGGCCTTCTGCACATATTTTTTTATTGGCTAAAAATAAAGTAATCCTTTATACCTAATTAACAGCTCTGGAAAACATTTTTTATATACAAAATTTTATAAAATTTAAATATAAAATTATGGCGCATCTACGTCTTTAGCCGCTAACCACACATATTTACAATGCCTTATCGACACAAACCAATGCGACTAAGTTCCAATATTAAATTCTGAGTAAGTAAATAGAATAGCAAGCGAAGGTAATCTGGATATTAAAACACTTTGGATTTTCAATCAAGGGATAAGTGTTTTTTTTATTTTTAAAAAAAAAATTAAAAAGGAAAAAAAAAAAATAAAAAAATTTTTTTCCAAAACTCAGTTAACATGGTTACAATCTTCAAGCATGTACCTACCCAGAGGTAGCCTTGAGACTCAGCCTTGGAAAGCGTATAAAAGGAAAAACCCCCTATAAGTCTATTTTTTTCTCTCTCGCTCTGCATGCTGATTGGTTAGCCGAGGTGGCCTTACTGGCTTATAGAGCTTCTTCTCTTAAGCACGCTGCCTCTAATAGGTATACAGGTTTATAAGGAAATGTCAGTATTAGGTATGTAGTCAGGGTCCAAAAATAAACATAAAAGTCTTTACAAATATGGGTTCGTAAGGCCTTCGTTTCCGAAATACAGGGTGTTAAAGTTTTTATTTAAAATTTTTCTATTTTTTAATAAAATCTATGATAATATAAATAAGGGAAAAAATTTGGATAAAGGGGTTTTTGGTATGACGGATTAAACATAATTTAAATAGGCTCTAACTTGTAGGGTCCCCCCTACACGTTTTTTACTACTTTAAACATTCCCAATTTTGGTAGGCCCCCGTATTATATTTTTAAGTAAATTAAAAAATTATTTTGTCTTTTTTTCGTCAAAAAGGGAAAACCTGTTAAAAGTTGATATGAGAACCGTTTCGAGAATTTGGTTTAAAAAAATTACGACGCATCTGATTTTATTATGCAAAATCAAAAAAAAAAAAAGTAAATTAAACCTATGTTTTTAATTTTTTAATAAAATTATTGTTTTTAAATTATTTTAAAAAACAAAAAGCTTATTTTTTTAGTTGTTTTAAAAAATAAAAAATTAAAAAAATTTTTTTTTGGAAACGAAGCCCTTGCGGACCCATATTTGTATAGACTTTTATGTTTATTTTTGAAACTTTACTATGTACCTGAAGTATTGACATTTCCTCATGAATCACCCTGTATATTAGAAGGTTACACTAGCACACTAACCACAACTAACCACAACAAAAAATGTATTTTATTGATTTAAAAAGTTGGTAGTTATGATTACTTACCAAGTTTTTTTTTTCAAATCACAATTAGCAGATTTTAAAACTTCAACCGCTTTATGTGACATTTCATTTTTTTTTGTGTTAATTGCCATGGATTTTAACGGTGTAATTATCCTTTACATTTATTATGTTGCATATTTAATTGTCATTTAACTAATATATCGTAAATTTAAAAAAAAAGAAGCGATGGATTTTCTGTTTTTGCTGTGAATAAAATACATTAAATAAGAAAAAAACAATATTGAAACACAGCAGAACTTTTGTTGTCACAAGCCATTTTGGCTAGAGTGCTTTTTAAATCTAAAAAGGATCCCAACACCGCTTAAAAAAATATTAACAGTTTTTTTGGTTGTTTTTAGTTTTAATAGAAAATAAAACCATGATATCAACTTAACATATTTTTTTTGTAATTTTCGTAGAGCCTAAATTATTACAAAAAAATTTTTAAAACACTTTTTTCAAAATTATGTTTTTTTTTTATTCGTATACCAGAAAAAGTATTCGGTTATATAACTTCAATATATTAAAATAAAATTTAAATAAAAAAAAAATTTTTTTATAAAAATAAAAAAATTTTTTAAAAAAAAATAAAAATATTATTAAAAAATAAAAAAAAGGGGTTTTGCTAATTGATTTCACAAAAATTATACGCCAAATTTTTTGTTATTCGGCAAACAAAAATTTTTATTCTTATTCAAAAATCAAAATCTGATGCCCATTCCATGTGTTATTATTTTTTGTTTTGAGATGTCAAAGGAATAATCTCAGATTGCTTTACATCAAGCAGGATTAGAACTGGTAGAATACATACCGTAATAGCCAGACCTGGTCCCCAGTGACTTCCAGTTACCCGGGGCTTTAAGAAACTTAAAAAAGGGGTTTTTTTAAAAAATTTAAGGGGTTATATTTGCTGCAGAAAAAATTTTTTTTTGGGGGTTAATTTTTTTTCCCCAAGCAAAAAAAAATGCAAAAATACCTATCTACAGAGTCGATAAAGGGTTATGTAAAAAAGAAAAAAAAAAAAAAAAACCCCAAACGTATTTAATTTTTTAAAAAAAATTTTTTTAAAAAAAGAACTTGAAAGGGTTTTCAATAAGTGTTAATTTTTATAAATATTTTTTTTTTTTTGGGGAAAAATTTTGGGTTTTAATAAAAAAAAAATTTTTTGGGGTTTTTTTCCCAAATAAAAAAAAAAAAATTTTTTTTTTTATATTTTTTTTCCGAATATCAGTTTATAAAAAAAACTTGCTTCCCCCCGGAGAAAAAAAAGTAATTTTGATATATTTTAAAGGGGGAGATAAGATTTTTGTGGGGTTTAAAAAAGGGGGTAATATTTGGTAAATTTAATAGATATTTACGAAAAAAAAAAGGGGTTTAAAAAAAATTTAAAACTTTGCACTAGTTGTTTAACCGCCCAAAAACCGGGTTTTAAGCAAAAGTTTTCAAATTTCAAAAACCCCCCAAACCCCAAACCAACCTTGCACGGTTTTTTTTTTAGTAAGAAAACTACAAAGTCTTTTAAAAAATTTTTGAAAACAACCCCCAAAAAAGCGAAAAAAAACCTAGACGCACCCCTACCTACCCGAATGCATGGACACAGGCCAGGGAAAATGGCCCCCCCACGAGGGCAGGGCAAGGGCCCCCCCCTTTAAAACCCCCCCTTTTAAACCCCAAAAAAGAACAATATGACACGGTTTTTCCCCCCCTTAGGGGGAGGCAATCCCCAAAGAAGAAAACCCGGGCCGAAAAAAACGAAAATTTTTGTAATTTTAAAATTCCTTTTTTTAAAAAAAATAAAAATTTAAAATTTAAAAACAAATTTTTTTAAAAATTTTTTTTTTAAAAATTTTTTAACCTAAAAAAAAATTTTTAAAATAAATTTACCCCATTTATTACATAAAAAATTTTTTTTTTTTTTAATTTTTTTTAAAAAAATGCCAAATTAAACATTTAAAAAGATAGGTTTAAAAACAAAAATATTTTTGGAAAAAATTTAATTTTTTAATTGCCCCCTTTTTGAAATAAAAAACCTTTAAATTTTTTTAACATTTTTAAAAATTCAAATTTTTTTCAAACAAAAATTTTGAAAATTTTTTTAAATTTTTTTAATTCCATATGGTTTTAAATTAAAACCCCCTAAATTGGGGGGGTTTAATTTAAAAAAAAAAAAAATTTTTAAAAAAAAAAGGTGGGGAGGGGTTTTGGATTTTTTAATTTTTTGGGGAAATTTTTTGGAAAAAATACAATAAAAAAAACAAAAAAATTCTTTTCAAAAAATTTTTTTTAATCTTTAAAAAAAAATTTAAAACCGGTTTTAAATCCTAATTATAAAAAAAAGGGAAAAAACGGAAAATTTTAAAAATAAAAAAACACCAGGAAAAGGGGGAAAGAAAAAAAAATTAAGAAGGAAACTAATGATAAAGGGCTTTTCTTTTTGATTTCTATCTTTTTTGATTTTTGCCCCCCCTTTATTTTTTTTTGGGGGAAATTTAATTTAAAAAAAAATTCCGGCTACCTTTTTTAAATTTTTGGGGGAAATACAAATTTTTGGGTTTTTTTAATGATAAGGAAAAAAACCCCCTTTTTATTATAAAAAAGTATTTAATTTTTTTTAAGTTTTTTAAGAGAAAAAAAACTTAAAAAAGAAAAAAAATAAGTGTTAAAAATATTACCATTTTTAACCAAAACCCCAAAAAAAACCTGAAAAATTTTTTTTTGTAAAAAAACTTAAAAAATTTCCAAAAGGGGGGTTTTCTTTTTGCAAAATTTTAAAAAATCACAATTTTTAAAATAAGGTTTTTAAAAATAAATTGGAAAAAAGGCCCCCCAAATTTCCGGGTAAAAAATTTTTTTGAAACCCGAATCAAATTTTTCCCCAAAAATTTGGAACCCCCCCTTTTTTAAAGGGGTTCCCAAGAAAAGTAATGAATTTTTTTCACTTTTAAAAAACCAATTAAAACAATTTTTTTTAAAAGGGTTTAAACGTTTCAAAAAGGGTTTTTCATTTTTTTTTGGGCCCTTTTTTTTTGAAACCTAAGGTTTTCAAAACCAAAACCAAAGGAGGGGAAAAATTTTAAAAAAATTAAAATTTTTTAAAAAGAAAAGATTTTGGAAAAATTTTTTTGGAAAAAAACCCAAAAAAAAAAAAAATTATTAAAATAAAACCGGCCAAGGGGGTTGGTTTTTTAATTTAAACTTAAAAAAATTTTTGGAAAAATTTAACCCTAAAATTTAAACCCTTAAAAATTTTTTAACCTTTGCTTTTTAAAAAATTTTTTAAAAGGGGAAATTACAAAAATTAAAAAATTTTTTTTTTAAAAGTTTGCTTTTTTAAATGAAATGTTTTTGTGACTTTTAAAAAAAAAAAATATTAAAAATTTTAAAAAAAACTACCAGCCTTGCAAAAATTTAAAAAAATTCAAAAACCAAAATTAAAAAAAATTAAAAAAAATTAAAAAATTGAAAATTTAATTTTTTAAAACAACTTTTTTAAAAATTCCCTAAACTTTTTAAAATTTTCTTTTAACCCGCAATTTAAAGTTAAAACTTTTTAAACCCAAGTTTTAAAAAAAAAGGGGAAACCACAAAACTTTTATTTTTAAAAAAAAAATTTTTTTTTAAAAAATTTTTTTCCCAAAAAGGCGGTTTGAAAAATTGGGGCCCCAAACCCCGGTATTTTTTTTTTCTTTTTTTTGTTTTTTTTAAATTTTTTTAAAATTTAAACTTTAATTTTCCGGTTAAAAAAAAATTAAAATTTTTAAAATTTCCTTTTTTTAAATTTTTTTGAAAAAAAATTTTTTAAAAAAAAAATCTGGAAAAAAAATTCCCTAAAAGCCTTTTTTTTTTTAATTTTTTCCCTTGAACTTAAAAAGTCTGAATTTTTCAAACCGGGCTACAATGGTCCAGAGACAGACTTCTGTGGGATCAGGAATAATCCAGTTTATCTTTAGTGATAATTCCTACTTTTATTAGGATTTGCTAAATGGTTAAGAAATGATAAGAGGACGCCGTGATGAAAAAAGTAATTTACAGTTTGATATGACCATCACACTGTGGGTATAATGGTATGAAGTTCCATCGGGTATGGTACCGGGACACCTCTAGTCTTTGGCGGCCCTTCGGTACATTCAAAGAGTATTAAAACCAGGTGTATTTTTATAACCCAAGATGATCCAAAACTACATTTTTTAACAAGACAACGCCACATGATATGTAAACGGAGTAATCTCATGGATCAAATCAAAATAACCGTTTTTTTATCTTCTATGACAGCCCACGAAGACTTATTGCCTAAGTACTAGGGTACCGTGGGTATCGAGTTTTCCGATGTTTAACCCAACCTTCCCTAGTTCCATCTACGCAGCCTAAGTACTAAAATATGAAATTATTGCATTTCACAGCACCTTTTAGACAACATGGTGGTGATAGCACGCGCGTTCTTCTACCTAAAAATATCTCCCCTGCATTTTCTGCAGACGCACAAGGGATAGCCCAACGATTCGCAAATATTCAGATAGGATCGGCCTAAAACTTACGGATCGTAAACTAAAGACGCAGAATGATTTTTAACGTCTGCAGTTTAGATAAAGATGGTGCATATAAATTAATTTGTTTGTTTAGGTGATGCAAGATATTCTTAAAAGACATATTAAAATTAATAATAACAATCAGAAACAACATAGTTACAGAGGAATTCAAATAAAACTTAATAAATTAAGGCAGTTTTAAAACGTATACACTTAACAATTTTATCTACATTTAGACGCACGTAGTAAACACATAGCGGACGAGCTAGCGAAACAGGGAACATCCACTCCATACCTGCCCTTGAAGTTACACTAACCACAACTAAGCACACTTAACCACAACTAACCACACCCACCGCTGTGTTCGCATGTCGTTGACGTGGTTGGGAACAGTAGGATGTTTTGTATCATTCGCTAGAGTTGCTGGTTATCGGCAACTCCTGTTGCTAGCGTATGGAACGGGATACGAAGCTAAGATGAACACAAGCCTTAACTCAATGTGTTAGCATACCGTGCTAATTAGTGAATGATATTCTGTGCCTTAAACAGGTGTCTCCAACGGTACCTCTGAGATACAGGGCGACCTCTTAGAGTATCTAGCCCTACTGCGGTAATGAGGGGCTTTGCCGTTCTGGACTATTACTTCCCTAGCTCCAAACAGAAAGCGGACAGAACCGCTTTCATAGGAAAAAAGTGACAAAGGTGCGCTGACCCTAGTTCACAAGTAAACAAAGATGCGCCGACCGAAACCGATGAATCCGTTTCGAAAGATTCCCCTGAAGTCACAGGCGCCTCTTTCACGGGGAAGGGCTAATCCATCCCAAACAAACAGGTTGCTTAGGAAGGGATCCCTGAATCCAAGCAGAAGGCGGACAGAATCGCTTTTATAGGGAAAAGGGTTTCCTGGCTTTAAACAGAAAGCGGATAGAACCGTTTTCATAGGGAAAGGCTGGAGATACGGCCTCATAAGGAACATCTGGTTTTTGTAACAAGGACCTGGTAGATAATCACGTCACTATACCGGAAGAGGAGAGCATGACGGATCTAATCGTCTGCTGGTCATACTTTCCAGAAGACAGGAACACCAGAACACATATTGTGCTCGTGTCCGGTAGCGACACGAGTAAGAGGAGATGTAAGAACTTTCTTCCAATTTGATATCGGATTCATTAGAAGTCTAATCCTATTGAGAGAAAAGTGCAAAAAGTGCACTCACTTTAAACCTAACCTAACCTAACCTACCAAAACCGCAGCACGAGGGCAAACTGGGCAATAAATCCGAAACAAACACAAGGAATACTGGTCCAGCATCAGTAGAATAAAACATGAAAAAAGCTTTATAAAGGGCCCATTCAAAAGAACGAAGGAGGAACTACTCAGACAAAGTAGGAAAGAGACTTCGCAAAACAGTAGGGCTGTTAACAAGGCACGACAACCTATGAGGATACCAACACAGAATAGGTTTATACAACGGGGACCCGAGTTGCAGAATGTGCGATGAAGGGGAAACAGTCTGCCACATCTTGTACGAATATGAAGCATTGAACCAAAAAAGACGGGATTATTTGGGCAACCGAAAATGAGCCCACAGGAATATATCAACCAACCAGTTTCGGGATTATACAGACTTGTAAAAGGAACAAAACTTTGAGGATTGGTATAAAAGAAAATGTTAGATAGGGCACATAAAGCGCAGGGAGCTGCGCTGCCTCCGGCAGTGAAAAAAAAACGTAGGCGTATTAGAATAGTTTTCTATTTGGTGTAAAAATTGTAAAAAGTCAATCGTTTAACTATTCCTTGTGCATCTGCAAAAAACATATATGCCCCGGCTAGGAAATAATCCCCAGTCGCCTGTGTACCAGGAAGAAACTCTCTTTACTATGCTACCGAGGAGACGCTTACCATGCTCCAAAGATCGCCTGTTCTCTCTTTGATCGAACCATTGTGGGATATCCTAGGTTGCAAATTGTTAAACTAACAGAAATCTCCTTAGTTTCTAAGACCACCTAGGTATTAGTTAAAGATAGGGTGAAATGGTATACCCCAAAAGGGTATAGACCACATTATTAGATCAATGTCCAGACATTTCAGTGAGAGTACAGTAAAAGCTCTTTATTCGCGCGGTATATGTTCCGTAAATATGCCGCGAATACAGAAACCCTGAATATGGAATAGTAATTTATATGGGATTATAGGGGATACGCTTCTAGGTGATAAAATTAAAAACAAGTGTATATATATAAAAAAAATAATTGAAGGTTTTGACCATATTGATAAATTATTATATTCAGGCTTAGGCAATGGTTTAAAAAAATTTGTAATTTTTCTTCTACAATTCAGACTAATATTCAGCAGTGGCATTAGCACTTTGCCTCTTTAAAATAATACTTCGTTCCATAGACAGATCAATTTTTATAAAAAATCACAAAGCTTATTTTCCATTCTTAAACCTTCACTAAGATTTTTCAAATTAAATGTCACGTTTTCCGTGCTTGCTCAAGCCTCTTTTTCAATGGGCTGTAAATTTAACATTCCCTCCAAGTCGGTTTCAGTCAAATCTTCATCTTGCGATTCAAGCAACTTCTGAATGTCACTTGATCTGTTCGAACCCATATCGTCCTATTCCATTTGCAATTTTGGCTATTAGTCCATTTGACGACGCATTTACAAAGGATGTTCGCTTGAATACTTACATATTGAAATCATTTTTATCAGAGTGTATGTACCGATCTAACGATTAGATCCGCGAATAAGGACATCTTTACCCGCAATAAATAGGAATTGGATCGCATTTTTTTAATCCGCGAATAGTGAAAACGGATTAAAGGAACAGCGAATAAGAAGCTTCGAGTGTCTTTTACACATTGTAATTAACTTTAATTTATTATTTATAGGTAAGTGTAAAATTGATAAAATATATTGAATATAAATATGTGTTAACCGTTCTTTGTTACTCTGTTTATTAGGGTTATTTTAATCATAAAAGTCTCTTTCTGCAATTCTATAAGCCTTTAATAACACCACTCGACGTTTACGAAGACATAATTGCCCAATAAAAAATATTTTAATGTCCGCTTTTTATGCAGTCGTTTTGCTACAGTCGTTAACATTACTTGGGTCTTACTTTATCGCCGATAAAATAAATTAGATTATATCACTCTTACGAATGTCCTTTTCAAGTAATACTGTGCCATTATTAGTTTAGTTATTGTTGCTACTAGAGCTATTAACGGTGTAAAGGGTTTTTGTTTGACTATAGAGGCAGCTAGAGGTAATAATAGTAGCAAATTTAGATCTCTGCACCTAAAGATAAAATTAATGTTTCGCTAGAGCTAAATACCTACCTGATATTGATAATGTTTTTCCTAACAATAAGTTATAAAAGCAAAGTTCATAATTACCATCCCTAGAGCGAGAAATGGATTAAGTTCCTAAAACACACATTTCTTTTCCTTCACACATAAATTAATTGTTATTGAAAAAGTAATTTTTCTATTCAAAAAGCTTCGATATCAATAATTCAAAATAAGGATGAAATAATGTAGTATATGTATCCTTATTGTTATTTATTACTCAAGATACGATAACACTGCGTTCATAACTAGTGTATTGTTCAACCAAATATATAATTTGTTTTATTTTTACAATTATAGCATATTGTTGCCATATTTGTTTATTACCGAATAGAAACAATATTTTTAAATGTCAGATCAGACAGCAATAAAATATTTAATATTTTTACCTTCCTTGTTAAAGTGTTTTATGTAAATCAAAGTAATTTGCCACTCATAAGAGTAGAAGATATGTATAAAACTTAATTTTTTAGAACACACCACACAAAGCTGGTGTCAAAGGGAAAAAATGATAATAAACCCTCAAAAAATGGTTATTGTCCCCTTCACCCGAAAGAGAATCCTGGATAACTTAAGACCCCCAAAGGTGAAACAATACCATTTGCGAAAGAAGCTAAAATTCGCATCTAGAAAAGATCACCCGTAAGGCGAGCCTATCTTTCTGGACATGCCGCAGGATCCGTGGCAAATCCTGGGGCATGCAACCAAAACCGATGTACTGGCTATACGTGACAGTCATAAGACCAATGATTACGTATGGCTCTGTGGCATGATGGCGCAAGGGGCAACAGCGGCTAACCTAAGCAAAGCTATCTAGCCTACAGAGACAGGCCTGTCTAATGATCACGGGCGCGCTGCGCTCGACACCAACGGCGGCCATGGAAGCCCTCCTGGGACTGCCTCTACCAAACTCTATCAAGCGGTCAGTAACAAACCGCAGGCGTGTCTACGGAGAGCACCAGTCTCCTTAGGAATGCCCTCAGACATAATGCCTACAGCAACCAATTACAACCGGCCCCACAGTGTAGTCTACCCACAAAGGGACCACTGACCTGCTACGGGCTGACATCTGTTGATACACCAACGGCTTCAAAACCAAGGACGGTGTTGGAGCTGGAATATATGGTCAGAGGCCGACGGTAGAGTTTTCCTTCAGCCTGAGCACTCTTGCAACCATATTTCAGGTGGAGGTATTTGCTATTGAGATGTGTGCTAGATCGCTGGTTGATCGGCACTGCACACGTAAGACATGACGAAGACTTGAAGGTTTCTTAAAACATCTAAATTGTGTTCGACCCTGTATTAAATTCACAATAAAGAACGAACAAAATTCAGCTTTACCCTTTCTTGACGTTTTAGTCAAACGAAATAAGGGACATATACAAACCTTGGTATACAGAAAACCTACCCACCCTGGACAATATTTACACCAGAATTCCAATCACATTAACGAAACAAAGCAAGGAAGTCATACGTACTCTATATAACCGCGCGGTGACATTATGCAACAGTAAGGAATCTCTGCAAGCCGAAATAAGTAATATAACCAGGGATCTCAAGCAAAACGGCTACAGTGAGAGATTGGTTAAGAAAACAATCGATAAATATTAAGATAAGACAAAGAACTCTAATTTGGGCAAGACTTCACAGGACCAAATATTTATGACTATTCCGTATATTAAAGAAACTTTAGAAAAGATCCGCAAAATAGTGAATAGGTATAATATAAAAACAGCATTTAAATCCCAAACCACTCTGAGAAGTATTCTTACTAAGACGAGACCGGACAATGTTTTAAAAAATGACTGTATCTACCAAATTCCTTGTGAATGTGGTGAAGTATACATCGGGGAAACAAAAAGACCACTAGAAATTAGAGTTATAGAACACAAGAAACATACGGAACGGGTGAAACGTCGAAATGGGATTGCCGAACCGCTTGGTCAAAACAACAACGTAACAAAAATTTGCCCACGGAAGAAAAAAAACCTAAAAAACTGTTATAATTGCAAAAATCAAAATTTATTTGCAAACCTAGTGTGAATTCGAATATCTGGCTGCCGTTGCTGAACCAGAAACGGTTGTGTATTAAAATTTAACAAAAATTAAAAAAACAATTTTTGGAAGTCCAAGATTATAGTTATTGGAATCAGAGACCTTGTTTTAAAGACAAAAAATATTATGGTGATTACAAATGTATTCCCATTATTGAAGTGATAGCAAATATACCCAATCTAGGCTTTTAAGTCTCTAATATATTTTAATGTCACAATCTATTGAAATGACCTTTATATTTTATTTATAAACAATATTCAGTTAAGTGAACAGGTTGTTTTAAATACAGTTAAAAAGGGAGATATAATACACCGAATGTAATTGTTTCTCTTTTATTGCATGGATATAATATAAATTCTTAGCTTTTTCTCTCTAGTTAAAATTTATAGCAAGTCATAAATATATTATTCAATTAAAGCAGTTTTTTTAATATCATTACCCAAGTTATAATTATGGCGTAGGCGGATTTTTGTTACCTATGGTTATTTAAGTATAATATTGTTTATGTAATCGTATTTTTTTAGGTATGTTTCATTATCGACCAGGTTTTTGTTTTTTTAACTCCGAGAGAACCGAAAAAAGCTTGTACGAAGCCTAAGTATTAGGTACATTGATGTCATTTTTTATATGCTTTTACCACTTGCATGCAATTTTATTTAACATATTTACTGTAATTTGTTTTGACCATAAGATTTAAAAACTTACTAAAATAGATAAATAACTTATTTATTTATTTTGAAACTTTCACACCTAAGTTTTTAAGCCGGAAATTAGTCTACCTAGCTATAAGAATAATAAATGGAAATCTCCCGAAGGTAATTATCTACAAGAAACTTGTTGCATTTGTGGTTCTTTCAGTACATTTCCTTTGTACCCGCGCCACAGCATTTTTTTAAGAATATTTCCCTGCGCCTTTGATATATTTTTAAAACATTCGCATCTCAAAAGAGTTTCCGGAAATAATTCATCTTCAAGGGTGATAGTAAGTGAAAATTCTTAATTATTAAAATAATGCACAAATGATTTTTTTAACTATTACCTGTAAATATATTTTAACCAGCGCTCAAAAGCTCTTCTAGGTTAAATTAAATTATACTCGTACCATCAAAATTTGTTAAAGTTGGTAATTTCAAAATAATGAAAACATTCAGCAACATAACCAAACTACGCAAGAAATCTTCTAAAATGTAAAAAAAATTACCTTTACCAAAATCGAATAGTTATTTGTTTTGTAGGAAATGCAGTACTAAGGTGTTAAAAAATATACTTTTAGTATATTCGGAGATTTCGGTCAATTATTTTAAAATTAAAACATAAAGTTAGTGACGTTTTGGTTTATCTGGTTAAACCATCATCAGACTATCTAGATATCTAGGGTTTTTTTAACAACTAATCAATAAATGCTCCCATGGTTTTCACACCACGCCTCTTATTTTGCTTTGGTTTTAATTTTAGCTAGGTCTTTCAATTACTTTTTTTAAATAAATATTAACCGAGTTAGTAAATCAATGGTCATCGATAAATAGGGTGTAAATGTAGCCCCAAAACGGTCCCAATTTTAAGATACTGGGTGAAAAAGAAAAAAATCAGGATATCGATTTTTTTTTTTAATTGGGGTTTTTCGATTCATATAATACTTGATATGACTAGATATTTGACCAAAATCCACCTTTAGATAATGAACTTTTGTTAGTATTATAAATTAGTGGCGTAATATCAGGCAATTTTATTTATTTCTTACCATTATATCGTCAAAACTTTTTTGGTATTATACAGAGTAAGTCTGTGAAGTGAGAACCCCGTTTATTGCCTAAATATTCAAATTGGGAAAAAATATTTTATACAAAAATATTTTGGTCTTTGCTGCTCTATATTTTGCAAATAACGTTATGTATACAGGGTGTATCAAAAAGCCCAATTACAAGGACATAGTTAATTTTTTTTAAAAGACACCCTATATTTTTTGCTACATTTTTGTTTTCTGCATAAAATTTTAGATATGTTTTATTCGGCATATCATATACCTATATTCAATTGTTTACAAGATATTCGCATTTAAATACAATCTTAAAATAAAAAAATCTGTTCATCTTCTAATGGTTTTTACGTTTCTATGGTTTTAACGGTTTTTGTAAGTGACAAAATAGCCATAGTAATAATTAATAACTGATTAGATATCACATTACAAGTAGAAACAGGCTAAACCTTAAATTTAAACGATTTAAACAAGTTTTTTTGGATTAATAAAATTGTTTTGACATTTTTTTGCTATTACAGTGGTTATTAGACCTTAAAAAAAAACAAAACCAAGAAACGACAACAACATTAAAAGATGAGC
>JAHBCN010020960.1:0-14632 GCA_019359885.1 Listronotus oregonensis | reverse complement strand
AAAGGTATTATTGTTATGGTTTTTATTTGCTTACATAATGGCTTTTATTTTGGAAAAATTCGACTTTTTCATGTTTTTGTATACATATATTAAATTTATTTGCATAAATTGTGCATTCCTTGCTTGTACCTACTAATAAAAATTTGCTAGGAATAAAAAATACCCAAGTCAAATATTAAAATAAAAAAAAATATTTTAAAGAAAACTATGATAATAATTAAATAACTAGCAAAAATAAAATCAAAAGTAATTATTACAAAAAAAATTAGTGGACTACAATTTCTTTTAGGTCTGTGCCATAAAACTTCATTAATCAAAATAGAAATTAAATATCCGATATAAAATGGAGTAGGGAAGACATTTTACTCAATAACCTTTGATTTGTTTTTTTTTTTAATATTCAGAAGGTATCTTTCTTAAGTGATTGACTTAAAAAAAAAAAAATGTAGGCCCCTAATTTTATTACCTAAAAAAATTTAAAAGGTAAGTTTAGTGGTACTCTAAGGGCTAAAAGGAGGTAAAAGGTCAATTATAGAACACCGAAGGACTCAAGAGGGGAAAAAGGGGAAACCAAGAGGTCAGCTATTGTTTGAGATGCCCTAGCGGAGGGATCTCAAACTCTTTTATCTTAATAACACTTTCTAATTCATACCAGATAGGGAGGACGGAAAGGGAAGGCCCCCCAATCAAAGCCGATCATATCGGGACAGATGGCTCCAAGACCAAAAAGGGGTGTGGAGCTGGCATCTTGGAGAAAGCCTAGAAAAGGTAATTTAAGTCTCGGCCCCGGGGTTTTCCAAGGGAAAATCGCAGCAATAGTGCATTGCGCCGTGAGGTTTAAAAAAAAAAGGGGAGAAAAGGGAAAAAAAATTCGTCATTTACTCGATAGCCGGGCCTTTAAGGGCCCTCAGTTCCCAAAAATTCTTCCCCGTCGGGGACTGATACGGCCCTGGAAAAAATCGGCTTGAAAACAAAAATTTCGGAGCCTGGGTACCAGGCCACGAGCCATCCGGGGAACGAAGAGGCCCGACCTAAAAAGAGGATCACCCCAAATGATAGCCCGGAGCCATTCTCGTTCCCGGCGGTCTCTTCAAAGCATCTATTAGAGTTGGGGAGACAGACGTTTCAAAGCTTTCAAACACCGGGACAACGACAGGCAAGCAGTTCATTAAGACCTGCTCGGCCAAGTTTACATCGGACCCACCCCGAGCCACAGCCGTAAGGTCGAAGGATAACGGTAGGTCAACTAACGGGAAAACCCCAAGCACCGGAAAGAATAAACCTGGGGGAGGATAACCTGTGAGGTTCGCCTGGGGGCTGAAAAACAGCCCTACTGTGTGGTGCCATTGGGGAAACACTATCAGGGTTAGGGTTTAAGCGGGGAAAGGGGAAACCAAAAACCGGGAAGTTATATGGAGTGGCCAGTGTCGAACTCTGGAGTCTAGTTAAAAAGACGGGCTTGGACAAGGTACTCTAAAGAACGATAGGAGAAACCCAATAAATCTGGTAAGGTTCATTGGAGGGCTTTTTTATCTCCCTCAAAAAATCTAATCTTTCTAATCTAAGTGTTAAAATTATTTTTGGCCCCAAAATTTTGGGTTGGGAAAGTAACAAATGCTATATCTTATAATTAATTTATTTAAATATCCTGAAAGTCTCTGTCTGTCTCATTTGGGGGGCTCATTTTCGTATTTTGACTCCTACGGAGCTCAAAATCTTCACCCCATCGTCCTTTTTTATGGAAAGTGGCCTCAGGACAAAAAAGCTACAACATATATCGATTTCAGCCATTTTCACCGGGATCACTTTCCATAAAAAATGATCGATCTGCGGAGCTTTGGAGCTCCGTAGGAGCCAAAATACGAGAAACAGAGCTTCGTGCCCATTGAGTCTTGTTCTCAAGATGATCAAAGCTACAAAATATATAGATTTTAGCTATTTTCACCGAGGGCCACTTCTTATAAGAAATGATCGCTTTGCGAAGCTTTGGAGCCAAAATACGCATAATGGAGCTTCGTGCCCATTGAGATTTTTTTTAGGATGACAAAAGCTACAACATATCGATTTTAGCTATTATCGCCGGGGCCACTTCCCATAAGAAATGTGCGGGGTCCTTTTATTAATTAAAATATTTTTTTATTACTTAAATTTTTTCTGTTGTTGCTAAAAATAAGTACGAAATTCTTTTTATTGATACGTATCGGAAAAAATAAGATGCTTTCAAACAAAACGAATAAACAGGGCGTCTTATTACGAAAAAATGTATAATTTTTGTTTAAATTGAAATCATTTGTCAAATATTATTTTAAATTTTCCGTAAAAAAAATAAACAAAAACAAACCAAAATATATATATATATATATATATATATATATATATATATAATATATATATAATATATATATAATATATATATATATATATATCTAAATTATTAATAATATTATAAAATATAAAAAAAAAAAAAAAAAAAAAAAAAAAAAAAAAAAAGACAAAATAGTTTGTGTTTATCTATCACAATTTTAAAAAAATTATAAAATTTATAGGATTCTTGAAAAAGCGACCCTAAAAATTTTACTAATTTATGGAGACAACAAGCAGTATAGTATAACAAGATAAAAATATAATTTATTGCATAGTAAATTTATTTGGCATATTAAAAAAACATATTACTTATGCAAACATTGGCATTGTAACGCGTTATTGACCGTTTATCACTCTATGATTTATTTAAAAGCAAATATGGCCGAAGATAAAATATTTATGCATTTATTATACACCATTGTGTTTATTGCATGTGTATAATTAAACAGATTATTTGTCACAATAAATATAAAACTCGCCATAATGAAATATTTAAAATCCCAATATATATGCATAAATTAATATTTATTTGGAGTTGTCCGTAATGTTATTTATATTTTAACAAAAATCTCTCTTTTCGTCCAATGTTTTTTCTGTTACCGTAATAATTTAGCTTTAATATTTTACCAGTTTGCAAGTAATTCACAAAAAAATTCCTGTGCATCTCTGAAAACTGATTCTAACTTTTTCTTGGCCGATTTCCGAACCCTTACTCCCTCTGGAGGCCAAAATACTTGGTTCACACCCCTCTTGACCCTTTTGTTTGATTTGGGATCACAGTGCAAGACCCAAGTCTCATTCACAGAGATAAAAAAGAACAAAATTCTTTTTATCTTCTTTGAAATGCTCAAAATATTACTGAAAAAGTCTTATTCGAATGAATTATGCACAGAGCGTTCTGAAACTTAAAAACTTCAGGCCAAAATATTTCCTTATACTGCCCATTAAAATCCCTAGGACAGTTATTAAACCTTTCTTAAGATTAGGGACAATAATCCCGAGAAACTGCGTTGCCTCCAGTAGTAAATCAAGACGCCTCCTAGGGAAGAAGAAGAAGAAACCTTTTTTAATTTCTTTAAAAATCATGCAGTTCCTGCATTTTGGCTTTTATTTCTGGTGTTGCATTTTTGGACATCCTTTACGTGGATCGTCTTCAAGACCTGTACGACCACGGTTTTATTCAGCAATCCATCTTTTTATTGTGTTGCCGAAGGGTAAAGAGTTCCTATACATTTTTAACAATCCCAGAATTTTTTAAAAAGTGTTAGACAATATAATGGTTTCAACAACACTAAAATCTTGGACTTCCATTGTCTTTATTTGTTAATTGATACACAACGTCTCGGTTAGTGATATATCTCCAACCGTTTTCAAGTGATAACCAAGCTCAACGAAGATGATACCTTAGTAGAACGCAACACCCTGCCGCTGGATGGGGTGATGGAGTTGTTGGAGCTGTGCCTCTGTAGTTCTTACTTTCAAGTGAAAGATGAGTACCATGAGGACGATGAACTATATGGAATGGTTTCAGGAATACGCAATTAAAACTGCACTAATCAAATCAAAAGTTTGGCAACCATGTGTTGATGATACTTTTATTGTATGAACAGGTAATGACGAAGAACTTGATGTTTTCTTAAAACATCTAAATTGTCTACGGCCCTGTATCAAATTCACAATGGAAAAGGAACAAAATTTGCTTTTACTTTTTCTCGACGTTTTAGTCAAACGAAATTATGGACATATACAAACCTCGGTATACAGAAAACCTACCCACATTGGACAATATTTACACCAGAATTTCAATCACTCTAACGAAACAAAGCGAGGAGTCATAAGTACTCTATATAACCGCGCAGTGACCCTATGTAACAGTAAGGAATCTTTGCAAGCCGAAATAAGTAATATAACTAGGGATCTCAAGTAAAACGGCTACAGTAAGGAAACAATCGATAAATATCAAGATAAGACAAAAAATTCTAATTTGAACAAGACTCCACATATCAAATATTTATGGCAATTCTGTATATTAAAGGAACTTCAAAGAAAAGAGCCGCAGAATAGCAAAAGGGAAAATATTAAAACAGCATTTAAATCTCAAACCACTCTGAGAAATATTCTTACTAAGACGAGACCTCTCTGATAGTCAAGCGGCCATAAAAGCTTTGGCATCCCAACAAGTCAACTTAAGGTTGGTTTGGAACTGTCTGCAATGCCTCCTAAACCTGGCTAACCACAACAAAGTTACACTTTCCTGGGTGCCAGGACACAGGGGAATACAGGGCAATGAAAATGCAGACTCCCTGGCCAGGCGAGGCTCCGCAGCAATGTTTGTGGGTCCTGAACCTGTTTTTGGAATACCAAAACCTCGGTTCGTGGCTACATGACTCGGTGGATTCAAACACAACATCAGTCATACTGGAACCACATTCCAAGGCAAAATCACAGTAAATCAATGTTGGACTCACCATCGAAAGCATTGACAAGTGAATTACTAAAACTAAATAGGAATCAGATTAGAATAGTGACAGGATTAATAACCGGACACTGCACCCTAAGAAAACATATGCACACTATAGGCATCTATAGAGAAGAACCCATTTGCAGACTATGTGACGAAGAGGAAGAGACAGCCTCTCACATCATATATGAGTGCCTGCACTTACATACTGGAGAACAAATCAAAACCTCATGGTGGACACTAACCACCAGGAGGCTGGAGACCAGAAAAGAACAGTAAAAGGGCTACTACACCTGTCTAACGTGTCAAACCTTTTTAACTGAAACAAATACACAAGAGATACAACAAGCCCTGTAGGCTGCAGTGTCGAGGCGGACAAAACCTCAACTTGTGTATTTACTTTATCAATCAATCAATCAAAGACGAGACCGGACAACAATGTTTCAAAAAATGACTGTGTTATAGTTTTCCTTGTTGTTGTTACCAATGTGATATTATTTTACTGTTTAATATGTTTTTCTGCTGCCACAAATTTTATAGTAAGAAATGTTATATTTTTATTTCACTGTTTATTATGATTTTGGTTGTACATAAAGTTTCTAAATATTAGGTCTTAACTCTAAGATGGTTCTGTTACAACTTATTTTCTATTTCTTCTCCGAGAATCCGTCTAACTTACTAGCCTTCCCCCAATTTAAAAGTAGGCGGTGCCTGATAAACTGTTTATGCATCTTATTGGCTTTTAATTTAAGGGATGCTAATAGTTTCTTTACCTTCAAACTTTCCGTAGTTGACCATTTAATAAAATTTTACAAGTACATTTATTTTGTTTGGTATAATTCTATCTTTAGAAAATATTTTATTTGAGTTTACTTAGGATTGTCCCTTCGGTAATGGAACCAATATAATAAACGTATTTTACGGTAATTTGAAAGGTCTAGACTAAATTCTATTACTATTATGTTAGTTTATTTGCTAAGTTTTAGGCAATGCATCACGTTTCTTATTCTGAATTTCTGAATATTAATAAAATATAAGAAATATAGTTTTTTTTTATCTATTTTAATAGGAGAACAAAAATAATTTAGGATATAACAACTGTATCTACCAAATTCCCTGTGAATGTGGTGAAGTATACATCGGGGAAACAAAAAGACCACTAGAAATTAGAGTTAAAGAATACAAAAAGCATACGGAACGAGGTGAAACGTTGAAATCAGGGATTGCCGAACACGCATTGTCAAAATAAACCGTATACAATGGTCGGAGGCAAAAAATATTCATAAAGAAACCCACTGGAAAAAATTAAATTTAAAGAATCTGTAATAATTGCAAACAACCAAACTGTATTTACAAATTATGTAAGGTCGTAGCTTTTAAGAATACTTTTTAGTTATCACTTGAAAACTGTTGGAGATACATCTCTAACCGAAACGTTGTGTATCAATTAACAAATAAAGACAATGAAGTCCAAGATTTTAGTGTTATTGAAACCATAACATTGTCTAACACATTTAAAGAAATATTATACTGTTAAAAAAAATCATTTTGTGTTTTAGAATCTAAAACTTTTCAGTACACCTCTCGTTCCTGTTTTTGCAGAATGAAAAAAAGGGTCTTGTTTTGGGTAAATTTGTATACTAGCTATTTCCTTTACCTACGTTATTAATTTCAAAGGATACTGAACAAGATATAATTTAAATGTAAGAGAAAATGTTCCTTCTAATATTCTAATGTCCAAAGTTTTGGGTAGGGTTCAGTAAAATAGTCCCTTGGGACTACTTTACTTTACAAATACAACAAAATGGAGAAAATAACAAACTTTTAAATATAAATTAGGTATTCTGGGCTTATTTTAAGCAAATACCACGTAAAGTAAAAGTTATTTATTTTATTTTCTGACGAAGAAAATATAAATATTTTATCTTGCAAAGCAGTTATTTATTGAGCTATTAGAGAAATATGGATGGGTATTTTGTTTAGAGCTGATGTACGTAATTTAAGTAAGCTGCTATTTGAATAGCGCACTGGGTATTTATTGTTTGTTTTTAGAGATATGGAAGACGCCGTATTACGAAACTTTGGTTATACGAGTATATATTGCTGCCGTCACCTAAATTGACGATGCCAAATTAAAAGTTTCAATACCCCTGACATTTGGGTAAAATTCTGATTTTTAGTCGAAACGCAGGTAAAAAAATTAACAATAAAAATAACTACATTATTTTAATTTTTTATTTGTTTAAACAGTTTATTTGTTTGCGATTTATATGACAATGTTTGCCAAAAATTACAAAATCGACTAAAAAACAACATCACAAGAAATAAAATACTCAAATAATTAGGTAGGTACTAATAAATTCTACACTCTTTCTGAGCTAATTTGGTAATAAAAATAAATTTATTAGAAGTTCTTTGTCGACTTCTTTTTAATATGTATGTTTTTTATATATGTATTTTTTATATGTATTGTATCCAATTAAAGTGGACTAGTCCACCTTATGGTACAATCATGGAAAAACGCTTAAAACAGACTTTTTTCAAAAATTCGTATCTCCGGTAATTTTTAATATTAAGAGCTGATTTTTTGGGAAATGATAGTCTATAACTTATACTTTGAGCTGCCGAAAGATGAAAATTGTCGCATTAATAGTTTTTATTTAATCGCACTATAAACAAATGAGGCCCTTAAATTGCAAGTGTCGTGAATATTAGGCAAATGGTCCGATTTGAATTTTTAAAACGGCTTTTTAAAGTTGAGATTAAAAGCTACAAATTGTTTATCTTACATTTTTATATAAGTTTGGAGAAGATTGTTAAAAATGCTTGTGAACCTAGCGCGTCGAGCGTAAATTCGCGACCGAGACGTGAGTCGACTGTGGAGGGGCGGACCAAGAAAGTTTAAAGGTGTATGGAAGCCCAATACTGTAGAACAAAATTGTCCAGGGTGGGGGGGAATCGGGGATTGGCCCCGCGGAGTTTGCGCAATGACTAGTAGGTCGAGCCGGACTTCCATAATTCTTTGTTACTATCTATAAAGTTGACATCATCAAATGTCAAATTCAAGCATTCACTGTTTTTTTAAATTTTTTGCACAACATTGTTGGTAATTAAACGATACTACCATAGAATATTTAAAATTATTGTGTAATATTGGATTTTATATCATCTAATATAATATGGAAAGAATAGATGGCGCCACTTTACAGCCTTTTATTTAAATGGTCGATATTTTTGGGAGTTTTGTATTTTTACCAAAAATCTTAGTAAATAAATAAAAGCACGATTTTTTAAAAATAAATTTCAAACATTGTATGACAGTTTCATGTACTTATCACCAATTTTGTGACAAAAGAACGGCAAGTTAGTGTAAATGAGTTTAATCTTATCCTAAGATTGTGGTTGTACATTAAAAAGTAAAAATTTTTATAACTGCTTTTTAGGCATATACTTTTCACTAATAACAAACATTCATGAGACAGAATAACAGTGGTTAATAATGTTTAGTAACCTTTGGTACCTAGGTATCCACTGTAACAGTAACCGTTAAATATTATTTATCGACAGTATGTCGAGCTTAAAAAGTTGATAATGTAAGTTAAGAAACCAAAAATCTAATTTTTTTTTAAACAAATACAGAAAAAGCAAAAAGGAACTTTAACATAAAATTGAACTTTCTTTTATTCAAATAGAGGGACCCGTATAAATTAAAATTTGCCTGGTCAGCCCAGTAATTAATAATTTTGGTCCTTTAAAAGAACGTACTAAATTAATAAATGAAATAAAAGTAGCTAAATCTAAACCTTATTTCTTTTTAATAATCCACAGAAATACATAAACATTGTGGAAATCATCTAAAAGATAGTTAAGATTGCCTTACTTTTCTCTCTGCTATTTCCTATGAAATTTTCATTTTCTATAATTCATAATTGATATATTATTATTTATTCGGTTACCTAACGTTACGTCTCATAAGAAGCACCTAATTTAAATATAAAAATACTTACCTAAAGAAAAAAATGCCGTATGTTACCCTTTAGATTTGCAAGACAAACCATACAACCTCTAGTCATTTTTTTTACGATATTATAAGTAACAAACAATAAACACAAAATTATAGTCACAATTTAAAACACTAATCACTAAATAAGAAGGTTTTTATCAATCCAAAAACTTCAACCACAAAATATAATCACACAAAGCAAAACAATCGAAACTAATACGGCTCATAAAAGTATAATGTGTTGCCTAACTAACTCATACTGGGCTGGACATTTTTTGATCGAATGGGCCATAGCATTGGGCTTCCATACACCTTTAAACTTCCTTGGGGCGGACACCCAGCAGCGAAGGAGAAGCGAGGACGGGCTGCGTGCATCGGGCACTCGACGGAATTTTATCATTTTGATTTAAAATGGATCTGCTGAAAAAAAGTTGTCCCACTGCGGACAATATCTTCGGTTCGACAAGTGTCAAAAAAAAAAACAAATGGTTTTTTAAAAAGAAAGGTCTCTTACAAGCCAATTTACCACATTTAATTAAAAATCTACAAGAAATGGCGTACGTTTGAAAAAAAATCAGCCGATTTTTTTACTATTTTGGCCCTGTAAAAAATCGAAATTCTTCTTTTTCAGCCAAATTGTGGTAAACTGGCTTACAAAACAATTCAATAAACAAAACGCGACAAGGTTTTTTCAAATCGGTTTAGTGGTTCCGAAGATTAACTGTTCGAAGTTATAAAAAAGTCCAAGGATGTGAAAAATGCAAAAAAAAAAATCGATTTTTTTTAAATTCTGAAGTGAACTAGTACCTTAATCGGATTTCCCTTGACACAAAAAGTATACGGGTTTTACCCGGACCCTTTTTAAAGTCGCTTCCCGTCGGTCTCCGGAGGTATTTATATTTATTGTAATAATTATGAATTAAGACCTAGAAAATGTGCTGTTGTCGAAAGCAATGTTGTTGATATTAAAGAAGCAATTTTAATTATTATTGTAGAAGATGATCCTTCTTTTGGATGCTAAAATAATCCCTGTTATTTAAGAAACATATTTTTTGCTCCTTTGTTCTTTCTTATTTCTATTAGGCATCCCAAAATTACAGGATATAACAAAATTGATTAAGAAAAATGCAAAACATTTCTGAAAATAAAATGTAATCCCCAAAAAATATAACCAAACAAAAAAAAATGCGGTATTTTAAATCACACGCGGATTTATCACCTTGTAAATTACTTCTGGTAACATTATTTCCACCAGCGGCGTTAAAAATCGCATCGCGCATAACGTAACTGTCAAAATAGCGCTTCCGTAAATACTGCATGACGTTACCGCACCACCTATATATCTCTATTATTACACAGTTTCGAAATTAACGGACGTAGAGTTATTCCCAATTACATACTACTTTAACCGACGTTAACCTTGTTCGGTTAAGGTAAAACCTCCGCAATTTGCAGTTTAAATAACAGGAATTACAGGAATTAGAAGACCTTTGTCATCCAATTCGTTCTAGTAACAGCAGGAATTTATTTTGTAGAACTAATCGGTTTAATTAATTATAGTGCTGTTTCTCCGATAAAAGAAATAACGAAATAGTTTCTGTCAGCTAAATGTATTTCTGATTAAAAACTGATTTTCCTCATTTATTAAAATATCTAACATTTTTAACTATTTTGAAAAAAACCGTTTGTTATTATTTATAGTTTATTTTTAAAATAAATTTCAGTGAGGTAATGTTAGGTAAGTGAAGAGAAGACAGATTCGAGTGGCGTATAAAAAAGCGTCTTAGATTAGGCAAACCTTTTTGCGTATTGGAATTGTGATTTTTTTAAACATACATACACAAATAATTTTTAGATGTAATGTAACATTTTAATGTGTGTGTGTGTGTGTGTGTGTGTGTGTGTGTGTGTGTGTGTGTGTGTGTGTGTGTGTGTGTGTGTGTGTGTGTGTGTGTGTGTGTGTGTGTGTGTGTGTGTGTGTGTGTGTGTGTGTGTGTGTGTGTGTGTGTGTGTGTGTGTGTGTGTGTGTGTGTGTGTGTGTGTGTGTGTGTGTGTGTGTGTGTGTGTGTGTGTGTGTGTGTGTGTGTGTGTGTGTGTGTGTGTGTGTGTGTGTGTGTGTGTGTGTGTGTGTGTGTGTGTGTGTGTGTGTGTGTGTGTGTGTGTGTGTGTGTGTGTGTTTTGTGTGTGTGTGTGTGTGTGTGTGTGTGTGTGTGTGTGTGTGTGTGTGTGTGTGTGTGTGTGTGTGTGTGTGTGTGTGTTTAATAATCTTATTTAAATTTCAAAGGTTATATTGAAAAATTATGTAGTATACTGCCTCTAATTTATATGCTATTATAAATTAGAAAAATTTTCTAAATCTATTTATTTTCCTTTTATTAACTCCATTATAAAATACGGCATTTGTTTTTGGGGAAATTCTTATTAGTATCTATTATATTCAATGTTCCTATTGCAAAAGAGAGCATCCATATATTTGTAAAGCTAACTGCCGAGTAACGATCGCGTTGATAAGTACAGCAATGGATTCAACAATGTGTTAAATTTAACAAAAGCTAGACATAAAAACTTTTGGCAACAAGATATAACCTTTTAAATGTTAAGTATGTATTTTCCAAAAAAATAGTTTAGGATTTTGCGTTAAAAACCAATTAAACATGTAACAAAAAATAATTACCTTGCACAGAATATAAAAAAATAGGTTTGGCACTCTAACAAAGTAATTTTATATTATTTTTTCTTTAAAAACAAGCCGAACAAAAGATAGCTTAAATGATTAATACTGCAGAACTTCTTTAATTTTGGTTTTTTTTAACACGTATCTTTAATACCTCTATGATCTATAAATGTAAGAATGACCCAGATTAACCTGGAAAATGCTTTTTATTTCTTAGGTTAAGTCGTACTTTAACATGCAGGACTAAAGAAACCGTTAGAGACTCGTTGTGTTATATATCCGATTCGCCCCAATGCCTTGTTCGAAATCCAAGTCAAACGCAGTCCTGGGTGTAAATTATTGTGTGATGTTCTTAATTTCAGAAACAGCACATACAGTAAAGCGCAGAGAACTGCGAACATAGGACAATCTGGAGATTTTGATGTACCAAAAACGCCGCACGCATTGCTTATCGATCAATAATTTTCGGTAAACAAATTATAAGACGCGCGTCGGCCGGCAAAGCGATCAACTCAATACGTTTATTCCTGAAATAATTCTTTATTATCGAACCTCGACAGCTAAAGTTTTACTGTGTCGATTATTTGCGACCAAAAAGTTTTTTTTTAATAAAATAATAATTATTAATAATGGATGTTTACGAACTGGAAGAAAAATTAAAATTATTAAATGGTATCACCGTGAAAATCCTGTTAGGGAATTAGGAATTATTTATTTATTTATTTCCAACCAGGCCGACTCCCACGATTTCCACTATTCACCGAGTCATTAAAAACCTTCGACATTTGGTTGTTATCTCCAAAAACATAAACATGATAGTGTCCCAGAAGAAAACAACGAAAGGAAAATGAAGGAAATTATGGTAGGGCAAGTGTTATTAAAAATCCTACAATTTTCATTAATACAATTGCAAAACAGGTTAATTTGAGCAGAAGATCAGTGGGTAGAGTGCTGAGAAAAAATGGATACCGATCCTACAAAGTAAGAAAAACCTATTAAATTTTCTCTGATGATCATTTTGACGAATGCAATTTTGTGAAACTGTAATGGAAATGGAAAATAACAATGATTTTTTTTCTTGGGTCACGAAAATCACAAATTTATGGTTTCAGGGAGAATAGGGCTAATAATCTACAAGAATTGCAATTATAAATTGAAAATTCTTTTAGGATTATTACCCTCAGCATTCTAGCAAATGTCAGAAGGGTTTTATGACAATCTTGGTTATTGTTTGGCTCAAGAAGGTGGTTTATTTGAGCATCTTCGATAACTTCAAAGAGTTTTTCTTTTTTATTCTATGAATGCACATTAATTTATTTTTTTAAGAATATCTTCTACGTTCCATTATTTATTTGAGAAAATTCTTTTATTTTATTAGGAAAACTGTTTGGTTCCTAAGACCCTAGCAAACGTTGCGGTCCCGTAAGCAACTAATTTTAAATTTATGGCTAATAAGAAATCCGATCGAAGTCGGTTGACGCTAGCTAGCTCCTGCTACTTGCCTATAAACACTGCATCCTCTTACTAAAAATAAAAACGTAGTACAGAACTAAACTGGGCAGATAATTCTTCCGAATTTATCACCGCACTCCCCACCAGTCCCAACCAAAAATGAACCACGTGAGGAAACGAGACGGAAATTGAAATACAAGCCACAAAATTATTATTGGTATTTTAGAATTGGGTACATCCAAAATCGCCCAGGAGCCTCCTATGTTCGCAGTACGGTGCGCTTTACTGTATACATATAATAATTTTTACACGCATTCCAGAGTAAGTTTTTAGTCAAGCATTTATAGGGTTTGGAGTAGCTCAAGAGCGTTTTTACACTGTTCCCATGATGAAAAGTGCCATGCACATTAATTACCATTTTTTATTGTGAAACTTTTTGTTCCTTGGTCATAAGTAGACTCATGTAAACTATTATGTATATTAAAAATAATTTTAACACTTACTTTTATTTATATTTTAAAAGAATAATTTTTAATATACAAAAAATACTGGTTTAATAATACTAAGAATTCTTTACATAATACTAGACAAAATTCTTAACTTTATCTTTTAAATCCATGTTGTACTTCAATAAAAAAAAGTCGTTAATTTATGACTTAAAAAAAAGTTTAATAATTTACCTGCTAGTACTTATAGGTAGTTTTTATAAATTCAAATATTCCGTCAAAAAATTATTGTTAGGAAAGATTAATTATGTATTGTCTAAAAACTTTGAAGATAATTTAAAATATATTTATTGTATATATTTTATTATTATTCTTTGTTTTTATCATAACTTTATTTAATTCTGCGTTGTCGAACAGATGTATAATCAAGCAATAATATTGTTATTATTAATAATTTTAAGGTCCTTATTTACTATTTCTTCAACTAAGTTTAGTTAAAGCCGCCAGTAATCCAGTTTCCCAAGTTACTCCAAAATGTTGCTTAATATTTCCCATTCAGTCGCGCGCTGCTGCAGCCAAAAAGCCCTGGTTTATTCTCCTCCATTATTATTTAAACGGATGTCATTCTGACAAAGCAAAGGTTAAATAAGGATTCTGCTATCTGCAACTACATTTTATTATGCACGGCAGGAAACAAGACAACAGGAATATTCTAACAGTATGAATTTATCATATGATGAGTCTATTTTATGACTACATATTTATAAGGAAAAATAAATTACTTTGAAAAGAAACTGGTAGTTTAGGATATTGGATTTATATGATTGGGCCAAGTTCTGGCTTGATGCATGTAGTCTCTATATTACACGAAAAGTTTCAGCGTGTTTTTCCTCATCATAACTTCGTTATTATTCCACGTAAAGGTATAAGATTTGGGTAAAATTTTTATTATTGAACATGACGCCGATTTTAATAATTTTTTACATACGTTAGTGTTTTTTTCCGACAACCTGTGGTTTTTGAGTTTAGGCTTCTGAGTGAGCTAACGTCACTAGGTGTGGAAAAATAAAATAAAATACAATAATTTTTTAAAAATAATAGAGGATTACATAAAAACATTAATTAATCAAATGTTTAAACAACTCCTCATCAACAGCTAAACAATATCCCAACCGATCATAAAATTCATTTCTAATGTTGCTAAGTTGATATTGCAAAATTTTATTACATTC